>OX104118.1:25160673-25470673 GCA_944474755.1 Limnoperna fortunei
TGAATAGAGAAGCAGGATGGTACCTCATATACTGTTGAATACATTGTGGTAGGAAGAGATTTGTTTAAAAAGTATTAACTGTAATAAAATTAAGAGAAAAGGTTGTTCTAACATAAGTGAGTGATTTTACTGCCTCAGATTTTGTTTTGGTGCTGTAAAATCTGGTATTGACATCTGAAACTTTAAAAGTCTATTCTTATGCAATGTTTTATTCTGGATGCTATGTCTACATAATTATTGTAAATGATCCAGTATGTATCCAGTCACAAACTAAAAAAGTCCAAATTGTTTAATCTTTATAATTCTCATAAAAAGTTATTGCAATTACATGTATTTATATCTTCAAAAAACAGTTACAGAAACCTATAGACCTCTAATTGTACATAGGCTGGAAAGCATATAAATATTCAAAAGATTGTTCCAAAGGAATCTTGGTTCTACAGATATTTACAGAAAAAACTACAAAATTGAAACCAAGTTTTTATTTATGTTTATTTGAAGTTTCAATTAATTAAATTAGAAATCATTGCAGCGGACAAAACACTGTTGCCTTCACTTATGATATGCTAGTAGGACATCATCTTGTTTAAATTGGACCCTGAAAGTAGTGCACTCAGTGATAATATCTATTTATAAATTATCTGAGGTGACATAATTTTATTATTTTGGCCAATCAAAGCACTTAATATAAATAAATTACATCATGGATAGAATTATATGAATATAATATTGTAATAAATTTCATATTCAAGTTATTTTTGGTGTTCTAGCCTTTCTTTGCATTGGTATGACATATTTATTAAGTGGTAATCTGGAATAGAACATATACTATTCTATTCTTCTTTTGTTTTGGTGCTGTATATATTAAATCTGGTAATAACATCTGAAACTTTAAAAATCTATTCTTATGCAATCTTTTATTCTGGATGCTACATGTATGTCTGCATAATCATTGTAAATGATCCAGTATGTATCCAGTCACAAACTAAAAAAGTCCAAATTGTTTAATCTTACTTACCACTACAACATTCAGTTGATCTCTGTATCTTTTATTACAAAATAGTGCTTTATACTTGTGACCTGATACTCAGGCCAATTGAACAATTGATTTCACATGTTAAGTAGTATTTCATTCTTAGATACACCGATGTAGGTTAACTAAACTTTAATTACAGATCATCATTTTCATGTTTATTTCAAGGTTATCTAAGTTGTGTTTGTCTGCAATTTCCAAATTAAAAAATCTTTCAACCTTTTTTACTTTTCAAATTCAGATTTAAATTTTTCTTAAATATATTGTTACAAATATGTGTGCAGCAAACAAGACTGAATTCTCTTAGTATTTGTATAATTTGGACAGATTATTGGGCGGAGTTTGCAGAGAAAGCTCCAGCTTGTGTGGCAGAGAGATAGCCTGATGCTATGCAAATTAATGGAAAATGAAAATGACTATGTTTCAATGTTTACTGACTCATAAAGCAGGTTGATATTTAATTTGTTTTCCTATGTGTAATTGTGATGTTGTATTTATAGATAATGTCAGCTGGAATCAGTTTCCCATAGGAAGTTTACCAGGATGCTTATTAACATACGATAATCTGACACTTGGTAAAACAAAAGACAGCATTCATGACATTGTAAATGACACTGAGCTAGAAGTTGACATGGAATGTACTGAAGTTCCAGATTATACAGAGTAAGGTTGAACTAAGTATTCTACTGTTTACAGAACATAATGGCAGCAAAGTGCTTTCTGGTTACTGAAAAATTCTTCTATAAGTGTATATGATATTGAAATTATGCTAGTAAAACTTTGCAGTTTTGATTTTTTGTTTCCTTTTTTGAATGGTGTTTAATGCCACTTTCAGCTATTTTCAGCTAATTCATTGAATCAGTTTTAGTTGGGGGAGGAAGCCTGAGTACCCAGAGAAAACCTATACTTTAGTCTTTCAGTTCTGGTTAAATATACCATTTCCACAACCACAAAATAGTCAATTCAATAAAATGTGGAAATTATGCAAAATGTTGTATATTTTAAATGTTTTCTGATTGTTTTTTATTTGTTGGGGTTCTGATTTTTTATCAGTGGGGATTTTGATTGGCATTGGTAACGACTTGTTCGTTAATAACTGCTACCCTATTATTTATTTAATTTTCAGAACTTTGGTACAGAAGATATGGTCTAATGAGGATATAGACAGAATTCAAAGTCTAGTGCATATACTTTAGTATGTTGTTTACCTGGAAAAAAGTAAACTATTTGTTTGAGAAAATTACTATTTAAGCGCAATTAATAATAATGTTTTTGATTATGCTATTTTAGAGAACCACATGAAACCTTTCCTGAGATTAAGTTGGTGTTGGTCAGGGTATTTAAATTTTTGGAAGTTGAACTGTTCCATTGTTTGAAAACCAGATCTATTGTTCTCAGAGGAGTCTATTCAATGTGTACTTTAAATCTGACAGGTAAAAGTCAATCACTCATTGATTTATTTTGATGTGGAAAAAATTTAACACCTTATGAAAATATTTATGCCTATACTTACTGATGACACTCATATAAGAGCAAGTAATAATGTAAATGACTTCTGAAGACAAATTTCTATTAAATTTGATTTACTGTATATGACTAGATTTTTTGCCATATTCCTTTCTCACTAACACCATATCTTGATGGCAGTCATGTATTTTTAAAAATAAAAACTAGAGGCTACGAGGAGCCTGTATTGCTCACCTGAACCTGACAATTCTTTCTTTTTAATCTAGCTTTCCTATAAGGAATTGTCCAACACTTCTTCTAAAATCTTTAATTGTGATATTTTAAGGGGAATAACTCCTGTAAAGAGTTGTCCAACACATATGCACCAGTGATCATTTTGTTTTTTTGTTTGTTTTATGGTGTTTAACGCCACTTTCATCAAATTTTCAGCTATATCATGGCTTCCAGTTTTTATTGGGGGAGGAAGCCAGAGTGCCCAGAGAAAACCACCTGTGGCAGGAAAACTGGCAATCCTTGCCAATTAAGATTGGAGTCAAGTACACCCTGCCTGCAGTGAGAATCGAACCCGCAATCTCAGTGTTGACAGACCAAATGATCCATAGTAGCAATTACCTTGACCACTCGGCCACCCAGGCCCCTGGTCATTTTTGCATATATTGATCTGCATAATTTTGCATGAAAAAGACTCTAGCTCTTACAGTTTTCAAGATATTGAGGAAAAATGATAAAAATTGAAAATTTTGACAAATTTGGCAAAATAAAACCCCTAAAGCATCATCACACAACTTCACCTCATTTGAGAATCTTGTAAAGTTTTTGATGCTAAGGAATGAAGCACACATCAGAATTCTTGTATTTGTTAAACTTTTTGAACTATAAGCCAAAAACTACTTTGACCCCCCTCTCCTTTCGTCTTTTACACCTGTACTATTAAGCCAATAGCCATGTGGGTGGAGGGCCTTGGTGGCAGAGTGGTTAAGGTAGCTCATCTACTATTGATCACGTGGTCTGTCAACATTGAGGTTGTGGGTTCAAGTCTCAATGCTGAAAGGGTGTACTCAACTCCAATCTTAATTGACAAAGATTGCCAGTTTTCCTACCAAAGGTCGGGTTTTCTCTGGGTCACCCGGCCTTCTCCCCCAATAAAAACTGGACACCATGATATACCTGAAAAATTGCTGAAAGTGGCATTAAACAATATTCAAACAAACATAAAAAACCATGTCGATGGTGAACTGTCATGATTTGCCCAATTTTGGTAGAGGACATCTTATGGATGTTGTGTGGTTTAAGAGGAGAATTTTTTTTTTTAAATCAATTAAAATTGATTAAAACAATGTTCAAGGGGAATAACTCCTAAAATGGTACATCAGACAATCTTGACCTTGAAGTTAGCTCTTATAGAACAATTGAGGACAAAATGGCAAAAATCAATTTTGACAATTTAAAGGCAATAACTCATACAACTTCGACTTAATGGAGTTTTGTAGAACTTTTGATGCTGAAGAAGAAAGGTCTCTTTGGTTGTCCTCTATCTGTTATACTTTTTGAACTGTATCTTATATTTTTTTAACTGTAAGGCAAAAACTGTATTTTCACCCCTGATTTTATTTTTAGCCAAGGTGGCCATGTTGGTTGGTCTGCGGCCATGATTTGTACAAACTTGGTAGAGGACATTTCACTGATGATATATGCAAAGTTTCAAAGCAATCCCTTCAATGGTTTTGGAGGAGAAGATTTTTTAAAAAAGTTAATGACGATGATGACAGATGCCAAGTAATGGCAATATCTCACCTGACCCAAAGATGTCATGCTGAAAATGGTTTTTCCATTAATAAAAACACTTTTTCAAATGAATTTAACTGGATACTAGGACAGTTTACTTAGCCTTTCTTAGCCCTCCATGCTGCCAAGTGCATCCCCATATATATAAATATGAGAAGCCATCTCCAGTGCTGGGGACTGTCCAGTTATAATACAGAAAGCATATACATGTAACCACAGATCATAAAATAATTTTATAGAAATACTGTGAAATTTGATAACATTTTTTTTCTTTTTTTGTCTATTTCAATTAATTTGCAAACATTACAAAATGAATTGTAAAAGTTTTAAAGATTTGATCTATACATTGTATAGACAAATTTTCTTCAAATGGTGCATACCAAATAATACAGTTCGATTAACTTTAGTTCACAATTGCACAACAATTCCCTCCTACAATCAATGTAGGTTCATGTATTTTCATCAGGAAGAGTTTTGTTTTTAGAATAGGACAATCAATCAATGGGTGATTGATTTCTCCTACACAAATTTAAAGCTCCCATTAAATAAACTACAGAGAGAACAATAGCTATTGTATTAAAACAATGGGACAGTTCATCTTCCAAAAATTTAAATACCCTGACCAACACCAACTTACACTCGGGAAAGGTTTCATATGGCCCGCTATAATTAACATCAAATGATTAGTTATTTCCCTTTAGTATTTGATATTGTCTTAAGGCACAAGGCAGCTTGTTATGTACAAACTTCTGAGCAAAAAGTGTTTCTTGAAAATTTTTTTATTGTTAAAAATTGAATTTCTTGATGTAATTTCTAGCAGGGAAGAGCATGAATAATTGCAATTTGAACAAAATTTGTACTGAAATAAGACTTTTAAGATTACTTTAAATGAAATTGGTGTTAACTTAATACAGTTCAGTCCTGTGGTTCATATTTGATTGCTTGTTTGTTTTAATTAAGTTAAACACCACTTTCAGCAATTTTCAGCGATATCATTGATTTCAGTTTTTATTAGTGGAAGAACCTAGTGAAAACCTCTGACCTTCAGCAGGAAAATGACATTCATTGTCAATAATTTTGCCATTGAGCACACCCTGTCAGTAGTAATGCTCAAATCATCAGTGTTCAGTTAACCAGAAAGAATATGATATTGATGAAAATTGCTGAAAGTGGTATTAATCTTCATTAAAGCTAACACAAAAAAAACCCAAACTGCATAATTGCAATATCATACACACTTAAAGAAGAAATTATCAGTAAAACTGTTCACAGTCACCTGGTTAATAGTAGACTTACTACCTTAACCACTTGGCCACCAAGGCCCCTTGTTTCATAACTACCTAAACCACTTGGCCACCAAGGCCCCTTGTTTCATAACTACCTTAACCACTTGGCCACCAAGGCCCCTTGTTTCATAACTACCTAAACCACTTGGCCACCAAGGCCCCTTGTTTCATAACTACCTAAACCACTTGGCCACCAAGGCCCCTTGTTTCATAACTACCTTAACCACTTGGCCACCAAGGTCCCTTGTTTCATAACTACCTTAACCACATAGCCACCAAGGCCACTTGTTTCATAACTACCTTAACCACTTGGCCACCAAGGCCCCTTGTTTCATAACTACCTTAACCACTTGGCCACCAAGGCCCCTTGTTTCATAACTACCTTAACCACTTGGCCACCAAGGCCCCTTGTTTCATAACTACCTTAACCACTTGGCCACCAAGGCCCCTTGTTTCATAACTACCTTAACCACTTGGCCACCAAGGCCCCTTGTTTCATAACTACCTTAACCACTTAGCCACCAAGGCCCCTTGTTTCATAACTACCTTAACCACTTGGCCACCAAGGCCCCTTGTTTCATAACTACCTAAACCACTTGGCCACCAAGGTCCCTTGTTTCATAACTACCTTAACCACTTGGCCACCAAGGCCTCTTGTTTCATAACTACCTAAACCACTTGGCCACCAAGGCCCCTTGTTTCATAACTACCTTAACCACTTGGCCACCAAGGCCCCTTGTTTCATAACTACCTTAACCACTTGGCCACCAAGGCCCCTTGTTTCATAACTACCTTAACCACTTGGCCACCAAGGCCCCTTGTTTCATAACTACCTTAACCACTTGGCCACCAAGGCCCCTTGTTTCATAACTACCTTAACCACTTGGCCACCAAGGCCCCTTGTTTCATAACTACCTTAACCACTTGGCCACCAAGGCCCCTTGTTTCATAACTACCTTAACCACTTGGCCACCAAGGCCCCTTGTTTCATAACTACCTTAACCACTTGGCCACCAAGGCCCCTTGTTTCATAACTGCCTAAACCACTTGGCCACCAAGGCCCCTTGTTTCATAAATACCTTAACCACTTGGCCACCAAGGTCCCTTGTTTCATAACTACCTTAACCACTTGGCCACCAAGGCCCCTTGTTTCATAACTACCTAAACCACTTGGCCACCAAGGCCCCTTGTTTCATAACTACCTTAACCACTTAGCCACCAAGGCCCCTTGTTTCATAAATACCTTAACCACTTGGCCACCAATGCCCCTTGTTTCATAAATACCTTAACCACTTGGCCACCAAGGCCCCTTGTTTCATAATTGAGCCAAAGTATACAAATGTTGCTTTAACAACTGAATATTTTGTTAGGCATTTTTTTTATGCCCAAGAACAAGGAAATTACGGCAGATACTATGTACCTGCCGACTTATACTTATGAAGAATAGTTGGGAACCATGAACCAGTGTACTGTATTTATCTAGAACAGCCCCTTTCTTATTGCCATTTACTGTAACTGATAACTTTTAATTTGATAGTTTATGTTCATCTGCTGAATATTAACCTGTCATGCTTCAGTTGGCAGGATTTGACAGTGACACACAGTGTTCATATGTATATTGTGTATGCATATAAAGCACCACCTAAAATATGTGTGGTGGTCATATGAGACAATGTTGTTCTTATTCTTTAAGTTTTTAATTCAATGAAACTTGACACAAAGAGTACAGAAAACACATGTTGAGTTATTTCTTTACATATTTAATTATGTTTTATATGCAGACAGTGTGTACAGAAATAAAAACAACACTTGTTAAGGTTGGGAGAAAATGTCATGGCAGTTTTTTTCACAAAATAAAAAGTTTCACCTTCTATGACCTGTTTAATATTTGAAGTGTATATTTAAAATTCTGATATGCAATAGTTTGAGAACAATTTCAAAATAATTTCCACAAGAATTTCTATGATGTCAGTATCTATATACAGTTCATCAGATAAAATTGAAACCCTAATGACTTGAAAAATTTATGAATAATTCTGATTTGTTTGTTTGTTTGAATGGTGTTTTAACGCCACTTTCAGCAATTTTTCAGCTATATCATGGCGTCCAGTTTTTATTGGGGGAGGAAGCCGGAGTACCCGGAGAGAACCGCCGACCTGCGGTAGGAAAACTGGCAATCCTTGTCAATTAAGATTGGAGTCGAGTACACTCTGCCTGCAGTGAGAATCGAACCTGCAATCTCAGTGTTGACAGACCACGTGTGAATAATTCTGATAATGGGTAAAGTATACATGTTCAAAACATCAAGTATTTACATTCTGGTGTTAATATAAAAAATTTATTTAGTCAGTTTAGCCTTTCCCCACTTATGTCAGATTCTGTGAACAAAAAAGTAATGCAATCAAATGGCAACGGTTGCTTCTAAATATTATTGATTTTCAAGTGAATGTCTATTCCAACAACAGCTATTATGTTGTGGCATATTGTATCTTCAAGTTGTCTCTCCTTGTATGCTGTAAAGTATATGTATTGAGAATTCGGAAACAAAAATATAATGATAAAATATGATAACATAACAACATAACAAAAAACAAAATGTAAATTATGTATAGATTATTGTTCAATCAGAATTATTAATTACACTTTAGAAGTATTTCTAATTGGCTTAATTCATGTTTTTAAAACAGATAGTATTCCAATTTGGTGTCTTATTCTAAAAACAGTATTTGGGGATAACAAAATTATTGTTTATAGTGATAGACTTTTTCATGAACTAGTATTTAGACCTGAAAGAACTGATCACTATCTTAAGTTTTATAAAAAAAAAAATTATAGTTGAACTTATATTTTATATTTGTTACTGATAGTAGGTAGTCCATAGTTTCTTTTGTAGTTTTTAGTCCAAATTGGAAATAAAATTATTAACACAACTTCATTTAAAAGGTAATCGAAATCAGCAATAAACTTCAAAAGTCAACATCAGAACGGTCAAACTTTAACAATAACACTTTACTGAATGGTAGATAGTAGTAGAAGAGTGTGACAACACTTCGTAGGATGCTTAAGGTTACAATTTGTATTGGTCGACCAGCTTCGGCAGTTGCATGACGTCTTCAGAAACAGTGTTGGTTCACTAGTATCTTTCTTTCTACTTGAATGGTAGATAGTGAAACACAAACACAGATGTTTCCTGCATGCCTGACAACCATAGTTTAAGATCTTTTGTCTTGCTTCCGTTTTGAAACTAGTGCTCTGCAAACCAATTCTGCTACCAATATCTCTTGGTAAATGTCTTTATGCAAGTCTTGCTTCTGTGGGAACAAGACATGGTGTCCGCTAGTGTTTTCTCTAACGTAACAATAGTGACTTGCCTTTTTTGGAACATACTGCACTTTCATGTTTTCTTTAAACATGTTCATTAATGTTCAAACTGAAAGACAGTCATGATTAGGCTCATAAGCCAGAGAAACAGGCTTATTTCGATTATAAAAATGTTAATATCTCATGATATGTTGTAACCAGTCTATTCTCAGTTTTTAGCTCACCTGACAGACCCAAAGGGTCTAGCAATATTGTCGTCGTCGGTGGCGGCTTCTTTAAACTTTTTACATTTTAATCTTCTTCTCTGAAACCACTTGGCCAATTGAAACCAAACTTGGCCATAATGTTCATTGGATGGACCTTAACATAGTTTATGTTTTTTATTTTGATTGGTAAACCAATATGGCCACCACCTCAATACTTAGTTTAACATAGGACGTCACCCTATGGGAAAAAAGTTTAACAGGGCTTCATCTCTGAAACCGTTTAACCAATCAAAACAAAACTTACTAGCAATATTGTTTGGATGGTCCTCTATAAAGTTTGTGTTTTTGATGGGAATTGGAAATTCAAAATGGCCGCCACCGCAGGACTTAGTTTAACATAGGACACTATGGGAAAAAGTTTTAAAAGGCTTCTTCTCTGAAACCGGTTAATCAATGGAAACAAAAACTTACTAGCAATATTGTTTGGATGGTCCTCTATAAAGTTTATGTTTTTTATAGCAATTGGAAATTCAAAATGGCCGACGCCGCCGCAGGACTTAATTTTATAATCTTCTTTATACAACCGGTTAACCAATGGAAACGAAGCGTTCTAGTAATATTGTTTGGATGGTCCTATTTAAAGTTTATTGAAAATTACAGGACTTACTTTAACATCAGGGAAATGCCATCTTCATTGCCTATAAAATCAGGTGAGCGATACAGGCTCTTAAGAGCCTCTGGTTTTTAATATAATGGTGTTTCTAGGGCAGTGTCTATGAAGTATGACTGGCATCTGGTGCATATAACCTTCAACTTTATAGTACATGTTATAAGTACAAAAGTTGGACCAGACTATGCCTGAAAGCATCGTCCGGGGCATGACGCGGGATGATTTTAGGCATCGTTCGTCACGTGGCATGCAATGCCTCAAAGTAGCGTTTGCCCTTATATAGGGTATAAAACGGAAGAGTGTGTTTTAATCTTTATTAATACTTTTTTTTAAATTTTAAACAAACTATTTTACATACATTTTGACTACAATATAGAGAGAAATATTGCATCATGCAGTCATAAAAAATTGTGTGTTTGTTTTAATGGGATTTAATGCCACCGTCAGCAATTTTTTTAGCAATTTTTAAGCTAATTTTATTGAGGCAGGAAGCCGGAGTACTCATTGAAAACCACGACTATCATCGGAAAACACACCCTGCCAACAGTGAGACTTGGACTCGCAATCATCATCGGAAACCCACGTCGGGTCGCGTTCTCGCTTTGCAACCATATCGACCGTGGCCACACTTGGAAATATTTTCTCGTTTTCATGAATATTCATTAAATTTAATTAGCCAATGGGCACCACGTTTATTGGATAAAATATTCATTAAACAAAACTACGTATGTTATGTCTTTTTTTATTAGTTGTCACGCTTCGCCAGAAGTACAAGCGACCATTCAAAACAGGATATTAATTTCCATGAAAACGAGAAAATATCGACAAAATTGTTCCAAAGCGAGAACGCGACCGGACGTGGGTTTCCGACGATGGTGAACAATACCACTAAGACAGTCTTTAAAGAAAGAAATTATGTAAGATTTTAATCATTTAGAAGCTGATGTAATCACTTATATTTATATGGAAACTGTTAGGGAATTCATTTGAGGCTTGGTACATTACCTGGAAATGGTATAACTGGAAATAAAATTTCGTTAAACAAATACCGATATCTTTAATATAGTACGTACTATCTAAAAACAAATTATACAGCAATAATCTTCAATGTTTTAGCTATAATCTGAGTGGTATAATAGTAAAAAATAATTCTATTTACTATATAAACTCGTGCCTGGAAAAAAGTCGGTCGCCGAAAAAATGTCAAAGTCGGAGTGCGAGAAAAAATTTTAATCTTCATTTTTTACGCTTTCTCCTTACTTCTGTCAAATAAATAACATACCAAAGTCTAAGTTAGGTCACAACAATTTTAAATATATAGTTGTTTGTCAATTTTGACTATGCATTCAGTTAAATATCTTGACTGGAAAAATCGTCGACACATAATTTTTGTACCGAAAGTGGCGGCTATAACTGTGTAGTTGTATACTTTAGATGCAATAATACCATATAATAATTAACTTCTGTCAAAAAATGGTTTCACCAATGGTTAAGTTAGAGCATAAGGTTTTGAAAAATACAAAGGATTACGAATTTTTTTAATTCCATATGAGAAATGTCGTGGCTGGAAAAATCGGTGATGCACAATTTTTATACCAAAAATGGCGGCTATTATTTTTATAGCATTTAACTTTAAATGCAATAAAAACATCCCATTATATACTTCTGTCAAAAAATAGTTTCAGCAATGTTGAAATTGAAGTATAACGTTTACATAAACACCAAAGATTTCGTATTTTGATGATTTTATATGTAACATTTATTTTGATAATTTATTGTTTATTGCGATTATTCAACCAGTACCAAGTAATTTGACCTGGTAGGGGGTTGGTGCAATAAATCGCAGATTGTCATTCTCAGATTTATTATTGGTAGTACACATTTATCAATAATTAAGCAAGAAATATAATAAAATTTTTAATATCAATATTAATTAAAGCCATAAACAAAGAATATATTTTGATGCCAATGTTATTACTGGTTTGTTCAGGCTTTAGGTTGACAGGAATATATGTTTTTCCAACAATAAAAGAACTATCGATAAATGTGTACTACCAATAATAAATCTGAGAATGACAATCTACAGTAGATTTACTAATATTACGTTACTCCCTGAAGCTATAATTATTTTTTTAAAAAATCGAAACCGGAGCAAAATTTTAACAGTAAGAGTCCGGGCAGACCCGGACCTCTAATTATGCGACACCGTATATCCTATTCTTTTAAACTCCTCAGAACCCACTGATCCAAATTTTATAAAAACTTGGTAGGAATAATGGACACCATATATACTTGTGCATATCGTTTTAAAATTATGATCGGATATTTTTAGTAGGAGTTATGCCCTTTGAACTTAGAAAATATATGTATGAAACAACTAGTAAGCGGTTCTCATCTGAGCCTACTGATATAGAATT
The DNA here is from genome assembly GCA_944474755.1 of Limnoperna fortunei. NCBI lineage: Eukaryota > Metazoa > Mollusca > Bivalvia > Mytilida > Modiolidae > Limnoperna > Limnoperna fortunei. The sequence continues at coordinate 25,172,859 of OX104118.1, forward strand.
GTATTAAATTAATAGAAATAAAGGACACCACAGTTGTGCTTTTAAACAAGAAATTATAACCATGTCTGAACCTACTGATAATAAAATTATGAAACTTGGGCGCCATAGTAGATCTTGTCAGCAGGCAATTCATTTTGTAAGACTTTTGCTTTTGAACTTATAAATTTCTGAAAATGTATTTATGAAACAAATCTAAAGCGCTTCTACTCAAAAACTACTGATCACAATAAGAGGAAAGACGTGAATTGGTTGTCCATCAACGGATTCCTAGTCTTGAGATCTAGAAAATTACAGCGCAAGCACGTTAAAATCTTATCAACTGTCATCTGTGGAAGCCCGCAACCACGTGGGCTTGGTACTTTCTTTATCTTAAGTTACAGCTTCGCTTTGCACAATAACAATACGTTTCCCATAATTAATGGGACCGAATCACTTGACTATGCAGCGTTCTTCCTACTGAATGTAAAGCTGAAGATAAGCAATAGGGTAAGACAAACAGACAACTTAAACAACACACAAACAATCGAAGAAAAACTGAGATAAGCAAAATGAACCCCAGAGAAAACTGGGGAGGGTTTTAAAACAATTCCCCCGGAAGATTAAGTAGCTTGCTTTGTCGTGTTCTCAAAATAATAGTCAACGTCCTAAGACAAAGGTATTCTGGCTTCCTCCCCCAATAAAAACTGGACGCCATGATAAAGCTGAAAAATTGCTACAAATGGCGTTAAACAAACAAACAAACAAACACTCGATTGTCATATAATTTTGGTCTTATTAAAGTCGTTATCGCCAATTTTTAGTTTAATCTTTAGGGTGAAGGGAGTTTTTTATTAAATGCCTTTGTATCTCCCATTTCAAACGCATTCGGAAGATTTATTTACGATATAACGTAATCAATATGTAGCTACATTATGGTAGCTAATCTACATGCTATAGCCAAAATAAGCATTAAGCAAACCTTTCAATGACAATCTTTGAATTCTGAAAAGAATTATATATGCACATATTAGTAGAACTTAATATCCTGAAGTGTACCCTTAATTTATAAAATTCCGAATTCGCATTAAATTTGGTTGTTTTACCTATTGTCATATATATGGTCTTAGATAATGGTCATATTAATTGATAATGAATGAATTTTGGATTGTTTCCTTTTTAGCTCACCTGACCCGAAGTGTCATGTGAGCTATTGCCATCACTTGGCGTCCGTCGTCGTCGTCGTTAACTTTTCTTAAAAAATCTTCTGCTCCAAAACCACTGAAGGGATTGCTTTGAAACTTTGCACACATTATCAGTAAAATGTCCTCTACCAAGTTTGCCCAAATCATGGCCTCAGACCAACCAACATGGCCGCCATGGCTAAAAATAGAACAAGGGTTGTATGATGACTCCTTGTAGGAGTTATTGCCCTTTAATTGTCAAAATTGATGATTTTTGCCATTTTTGCCTCAAAATCTTAAATTATTAGAACTAGAGAAAAAGTTAGAATTGCTTAATTGTTCTGCTCTATGAGGGCTACAAAAATGACTGAAAGGTCAAGATTGTCTGATTAACCGTTTAAGAGTTATTTCCCTTGAATTGTTTTTTTAATCGGTTTTAATTGATTTTTTTAAATCTTCTCCTCTGAAACAACTGAACGTACCGCTTTGAAACTTTGTACACACCATCTGACAAATGTCCTCAACCAAGTTTGCACCAACCATGGCTGCAGATTAACCAACATGGCCACCATGGCTAAAAATAGGACGAGGGGGGGGGGGGGGGGGTAAAATACAGTTTTTGGCTTATATTTAAAAAAGTGTAACAGATACAGGAAAACCGAAAAGACATTCCTTCATCTGCATCAAAAGCTCTACGAAACACTCCATTGGGTTGAAAGTGTATGATGACTCCTTATAGGAGTTATTGCCCTTTAATTATCGAAATTGATTATTTTTGACATTTTTGCCTCAAAATCTTAAAAATTATTAGAACTAGAGAAAAAGTTAGCATTGCTTAATTGTTCTGCTCTATGAGGGCTACAAAACTGATTTAATGGGTCAAGATTGTCTGATGAACCGTTAAGGAATTATTCTCCTTGAACATTTTTTTAATGAATTTTACTTGATTTTAAAAAATCTTCTCATCTTTAACCAAAGAAAGGACTGTTTTGAAACATTGCACACATCATCTTTAGGACCTCCTCTACCACAATTATGAAAATAACGACACCTGACTACCCACATAGCTACGTTGCCTTAAAATAGAAAAAAATGAAAAAAAGGGGGGTTCGAGAGAGTTTTCGACTGATAGTTAAAAAAGTATAACGGGTACAGCAAATTTGAAGTGAACCTCCCTTCTCCCTCTAAGGATCAAAAGCTCCTCCTTATAGGAATTATTTCCCTTAAAAGGTCAAAACTAATGATTTTTGCAGAAGTGTTGGCCAATTCATTATAGCAACGAAAAGGTGGATAAAAAAGGGTTGTTTGGTTTCAGGTTCAGGTGAGCGATACAGGCTCCTGGGAGCCTCTAGTTTAATGAATAGATTATTAGACATATATGACTTTGGGTCGGTTTACGCTAATGAATTGCCAATATATACACTTATTAACAGGGATACAATTATAAACTTCCAATATTGCTAGAAATAAACAGGTATTGGATAGCTAAGTCGTCTTATTTGTTGTACAATTTTATATATTGTTGGTGTGCATCGTTATAATATTACAATAGTAGCTTTGATAACAAATAAAAGGTGAAAATAACGTCTATAAAATTAAATTAGATCTAAACATACAAAAAGAAAATAATGTAAATACACACATACACATGCACATACAAAATCCAAAATTATATCTAAATAACAAAACAGACCATTATGTACCAAAAATTCCATATGGTATAAAATGGCTGCGGAACTCTGAATCAATTGACATTAAAAATTCTACATATTCAAAAGTTTTATTGTATGAATTGTCAGTCGCAAGTACATAACATTACCAATAGACAATTTACATATGGTACGATACAGACATGGTACGAAATGGTTTTTCGTATGGCACGAAATGGCAGGTAAGAAACGACTGTAAACCTTTAAAAAAACATTACGTCATTTAATCATATTCAACGTAGAACGTACCCAAACACTTCAAAGTTAACTTTTTTTTCTCGTTCGAATTGAAATCGGATTAACTCATTTAAACGTGGGCGGTATTTTAGTATAATCCGTTTCTATTAATCGACATACTTAATTTCTGGGACTAATATATGATTAATAGGTTCATGTGAATTTCAAGGATTCAGTTAATCAATGTGGAATTCTTTTTTGCACGACAGATCTTATCCATTTCATGCAAAATATAGCAAATAAAAAATAAATTAAAATAAAAAATATTCAGAATCCATAATACATAAAAAATTCATTGGAAGAAATATTGTCTTAACGTAACATACAACATTCTCATAAATAAATACTAGGGTATCGGGGATATTTTTAATTGACATATTTATCATGATTGTGAACCTGACAAAAGCAATGTGCACACCTTCCCCCCAACCAACACCCCCCCCCCCCCCAAAAAAAAAACCACAAAAACAAACAAACAAACAAGGAAACAACTGACAAACAAAAATAAAAAAAACTGCCATAGCCGTATCCATGTTAACACGTTCAAAGTACACGTATGAACAACTGTTTGTATTAAGATTTTACCCAAATTCTACATACATCCAATTGACGACGTGAAAGTTAACTCCATGAAAAGTTAGATTCATGATACTGACATTCTTTTAAAACATTGACCAGAGCGGTTTTTTCAGTTTATAATGCAACATTATAAAACGTAAATTGTATAATAAAACATGAAAAAATTCTATTTAATATTAAAAATAATAACAAATATGGTATTGAATTTACGATCAACCATGTATTTTGGTTCACATTGTGTTCAGTTATTTAAAAGATCATTTAAATATTTTGCGAAAAAGAAAACTAATAATAATTTTTCCTTTCCCTCAATATCAATGATGTTTCCAATACATTCACTTTTATATGTATTTTTTACAATGAATTACTAATTATTATTGAATTATTTACTTCATTTTACACAATTGGTAATGCAGTATAATATAAGATCATATTACACCAAAAAGTTGACTAGGCGTTACAAGGTAAAACATAGGTTTCTGGTGCCGGAAGAGATCAAACAGTTTAGTTTAGTTTAAATCTGTGGTTGAGCATTTGCAGTACTTACAAGTCGGAACCAAAATGTAAAAGAGAGAGTGAAGGCGGGGTCCGAAATAAGATATTTAATATTTGATCGTTCATGTTACTTGAATATCGCATGTCGGAGACAAAAAAATCGCTCATCACAAACCCATGAACCGCTTTAAATGTGGACATTAAATTATGATTAAGTCACGGAAAAAACAATCACGGAATACAAAATACCCTTTCTCATTGAGTTATTGTCCCCTTGACCCGTACAGATTTAAAGACCGCTAAATGTGCATAAAGATTTTATTTATTGAAAGCAAGATTCAGAATATATTTCAAAGTCTTTATGCTGAGCTTCCAAGTTATTTAAAAGTAGTTTCTTTCGTAATAATTTAATTTGCTTTGTAAGCTGAAATCTGATTGGTCAATTCAAATCGGGCAACCCATATTATAAGAAATAACTTGCGTGACCTATGACCTATTCTAACGCCGTTAAAATTCAAATAGTTCCACGACGTCATCGACGTTTTTACCGCAAAAATTGATAAGATTTATAGTTAAAATTAAATTATAAGGAATATTTCAAATTTCTGAACAGATTATACGATATAATATGGTTTTGGTCTGTTTACACCAGAAGCGGTTTATTAGGCGTAAACAGACCAAAACCATATTATATCGTATAATCTGTTCAGAAATTTGAAGTATTCCTTAAATATTATAATTTAACAGAAAAAAAAATGGAATGCACCATCTAGAATTAATTTTGCATAATTTTCAAATTCTTACATACCGGTAAACATTTTCTTATTTAAAAAACAGCCATATGTTAAAATTGATTTAAAGAAATCGTCGTCAGTACGAGTTCAAATAACGAGAACCACGAAAATTCATGAGACCCTCTTGTTGGTTAAATATTTGATTCTTTATTTGCACTGGTAACTTTATTTTCATTTCTAAACCATGAAGATATATAAACCTGCCGTGTTACAGACTTTTAATCTAATAATAGACCGAGATGTGCAGTTGACTAATTTATGAGGTTCATGTAAAATATATACAATAATGACATAAAACATACTAAGATGAACTTTGACACATACATAATAAAATCAGTTATATAACATTACATAATACTAAAAGCCACGAAGTCGACCCTACCCGATCATTCCATTAAAGTACATTTTGACCCAATTAATTTGGTAGCACATGGTCCTATTGCGAACAAGTCAAGAATTATTTGTGCGAGTTCAGATGTTTGTTGGGATTTATTTATTCAATTATAGTTGTTTGTTCGGATTTATTTATGCATCTATAGGTAAGTTTATTGAATTATTTTTCCAGGTATGGGCTAATTTTATGTTTGGCATTTTTAAAGCAATGCACATAAAAAAGCAATTTGAGTAAAAATAATATGACGGAAACTACTCAATAATATTTTTGTTATAAACTACACCCTGTCACATGCGCAGCAATTGCGAATCAGTATTCGGTCTTGCAGTTGCAGTTAGTCGTCCGAATGCAGTAGTGCGGTGCGCTCGAATAAGTTACTACAAGAAATATTCATTGGTCTTCGAGTCAACACACGGTGATCACTTTGTGTCGGCTGCTCTTTCTCTATCCTTTACTTATATAAAATACTGAAAAGACTTAATTAAATACAAAGAAAAGCTTATAAACAATAAGCTTATATATTTTTCTCTTGAAAGTAGTCTTTCAAAAGAAAAATCGAGTGAGTGAGACCGCTTACCTGCACTTATATACTCCATACCTTTGTGAAGATATTACTCAAAACATGTTCAGATTCATAATATAAACTTTGATGAGGTTGTGATGAAAAGGGGGGATAGCGTTAAGATTAACAAAAAAATTAAAATAGAATATCACAGTTCATAGAAAATAAAAATAGTAATGGCTGTACAATTGTACTAATCATGAATAAAGAACATGAGACCAAAATTATATGTCACAAAAATCATTAAGTCTTAATTAAAGATCATACAAAATCCCCCAGCCCCATCTTTGATGTGTACTAGGCTTTGTTCCTTAAAAGGAATACTTTAATAAATTCTAAAATAGTAAAAATGGATCTAGTACAAAACTAGAAACAAATATATTCCTGCAACATTTAATATATATAAAAGCATCCTCTTAATTGCTTGCCCTCAGTTAACATTTTTTGCACTCAACTGTACACCTAGTTTCATTGAATTAGTTATCTCTCAAAACGAGAAGAATGTCTTCAGCTATATTACATTAATTTTTCGGGGTGTCATGTCAGATATAATTTTACAATTTTTTGTCCAGAAATGGGCTTTGTACATTAAGCTAACCCCCCCCCCCCCAGGAAAACAGTAAATTAAAGTAAAAAACATCATCCAATACCATTAATAACTTATCTACATTGATTTTGTTCTGATTCTATAAGTCACTGCTTTTCAATATTAAAATTTCATCTAGTAATAAATCCACTGTCTATGCTACAGTTTGGCACAGCCAAAAAAAAAGGGAGGGGGGAAGACCATTCTGTTAATGTGTTTTGAGCATTTTTACACATCTGGTAACTGTTTTTTTTTAATAAAGCAACTGTTAACTCTTTTTCAACCATTACCTGTTATCTTGACATTGTTGTTAACTGTTATAATGAAAATAAAAACCCTGTTTGCTGTTAGTAGCCAGAACACTGTTAACTGTTTTACAGATTTTGTCTCTGTTATCTGTTAATTCAATTTATTCACCACTTTTTTTAAATGTAATCAAGTCTTCTGTAAAGGGAGGAATATACCTGATCCCATGCTAATATGCATTTTCTCGCCATGTTGCCTTCCAATGAGATTCTGTTGTTTTCTTTTTTTTTCAATTTTTGAACTGGATGTTTTTTGTTCTCTCATGTTAATTGCTGTTATCTGTTATCATAATTTTAATTGCTGTTATCTGTTATCATAATTTTAATTGAATTTACTGTTATTTGTTTTAGGAAAAATAAAAAATAGTAAATGGACCCCCCTCTAGCCCACCTCCCCACCCTCTTCAAAAAATAAAAACATATTTTCCTCTTACTTCGTCAAAGTTCATATATGGGTATGTTTTTGTATGCACCAATTTCTGTATTTAAAAAATGATGATAAAATTCTAAATTAGTTCCATAATTTGTTAAAAAGAGACACTTTAAAATTCCAAGACACAAGATTGTATATAATGTATTACAGATAAAAACCCTAAACATTCTGCAGAAAAACGGGCAATTCTTGTCCATTAGGTTTGGAGTAAAGTACGGTTGCAAAAAGTAAGGATCGAACTAGCAACATTAGTGTTTAAAAGGCCAATGATCAAAGGTAGTTATCTAAACTACATTTACCACTATTCTGCCAAGGTCACCAGAGTCTACAGTAAACAGCAAATAAAAAATAGGATAAATTATTTTTCTGGTGGTTGCTAAAAATTCATTAAGTTTTTTGGGGTACCTGGTGAGTTTTCATTGTTTGAAAACCATCACTGTTTAGATAGTTTTGTGTTTTGGGTCCTTTTATAGCAACACAAAGTTGGTTTTTATTTAGCAGACATAATTTGTGTATAATCTATGAGGATCCCATGAATGATTATGAAAGTATATTTTATGTGCGTTTCAAATTATTTTTGGAAAGAGTTCTATATGATCCCCCCTTCCCCACCCTCCAATAATTATTTGTTTCATATTTATCAATATTAACAAACTGTAATCGATAATGAAATCAATATAAAACATTTCTTTATATTTATGATTGTAATTTTGGAGTTCGGGTGCCTTAGAGACTCTTTTAAAAAAAATCCTGTAAAATGTTAATTTATAGCTAATTTAAATTTATTATGCTTTTGATGTAAATTCATATTAATAATTAACGGTATCTTGCCCTGTTGATCAAATGTTTGATTAAATGTCCAGCAAGCAATACATCAGCAATATTCAGGACGAGGACAAATTATAAAGAGGCAATACACGTAGAAAGACAAACCTTAATGAAATACTAAAGGAATGAAAAAACAAAAATTAATGAAAAATGAAAAGGACAAAGAATAACATGATCAAACAATTTGTTTGAATGGTGTTGAATGCAATTTTCTAGCTATATCATTGCGTCTTAAGTTTTCATTTGGGGGAGGAAACTGGAGTATACAGAAAAGCCAAGTCCTTTGTAGGAAAATCGCAATCTTTTTCAATTAAGATTGGAGCACTGGATTGGAGTCAAGTGCACCCTGCTCACAGTGAGATTCAAACCAGAAATGTCAGTTTTCAGTAGTAGAGGAATTGCCTGAACCACTTCTCCACCAAGGCCACCATAAAACTGACATGATGTAAACTTGTTTTTTTTTTTGCATGTTCCTTGTATTTCTTAGGTTTTTTTGTCAGTGATGTTTAAGTTTTGTTTTTGCTTCTTAAATTCATAAAGAGCTTTCTGTCTTTCTTTTTCATTATTTTTTTATTTTATTTAGTTTCATTTTTTTCAACAGGAATATCACAATTATAAATAATTTTTTCCTATGCCTAAGGTAGCTAATTTAATGTAATGTCTTCTCATGATGACACAATACTAACAATAGTCTACTATAAAGAAATCATTTAGAACAGTCCGAGTTTGTTTGAAGTACTAATTGCTTTTAGTTTTTAGAGTTTAATATCATTATAGATTATTATCATTATTATACTTCTTTTTTCAAAGGATGCACATGTTCTCAATAGTTTTCAAGACAAGTAATTTCTGCGAAATCAGCTTTGCATACACAGAATATCTTACATATACCAAGTGTAGCAACCATCATCAGGTAAATATTTAGTTATCTCATAGCCTGCTTTAAAAAAGGATTTATACTATCACTATGTAGTCTACAAAAAGGGCTTAAATAGTTCATTGGCAGTAAGCCAAGTGCAGTTTTGGCAGATATATTTCACTTTTCATCCCAAAAACAAAATTACCTATTGAGAACCACTTTTGGATAACTTTCTGACTTGGGAATTGAATAATGTTCATTTCTGATGAATCTCCTGACATTACATTATTAAATTAACAGTTTATGATTTTTAAAACAATAGGACAGTTCACTTTCCAAAATTTAAATGCCCTAAACAGCACATACAAAGGAACTGTTTCATTTTGTTAATTATAAAATGAGACATTCCTGGATTACACTACTGGTTACAATTACTTTTTTTTCATTTAGATGTCTTCTGCCATCTGTGATATTATTACTGATAACATTTTATGGCAATATTTTAATTATAAAATTGCATGTAACTATTTTAACTAAAAATAAATTAAATCAATAATTTGCTGAATTGGAACATGTATGCATGATGATACAATTATCAAAATGTCGCAATACCCGTTATTGAAAAGTATCAATTAGCAATTCTTAAAGGGAGATAATTCAATATATGAAATATAGACACTGCAGTGAAAATTTTATAGAATTTTGAATAAATAGTCAGTGAGACTATATCTGTCTTTAAAATGCTGGACCACCAAGCTACCCTTAAAAAGGATGACAAGGGCCGAATCGAACTATCTCAATTTTGATGGCCATTTTTTTAGTTAAGTTCAATTTATGTAACACTAAAACTATTTTTCTATTTTTATGTTACTTCTTTAGTTTCTGCAATAAAGGGGGCCAAAAAGGGCCTAGTTTTCACTATTTATTATGTTCAATCTTAATATGACTGATGTTTTTTTTTGTTTGATTCCCCATTGTATGAGTTTTCTGAAGTATGTTGTCATATTTTTTATTTTTATGGTCTATGAAATAAAAGGGGTAAAAAAGGGCCCCCATTTGTTTTTGCATTTTGGATCAATATTATATTTTTTGTCCTAGTATAAGGAATATTTTTCATCAAATGACCTTTTGGAACATGTCAATAGATTATTGTATCTTTTTAGTTTCGACTTTATTAAGGGTCAAAGGGCAATTTTTTGTTTTAGATAAATATTAAATCTGTGGAATTTTTCATTGGGTTCCATGTTTTATGAGCATTCAGTATGAAAATAGATTTCCCCTTTTTATAACAAGATTTTAAAGTACAAGTAGCCTAATTTATGCTTCATCAAATGAGTGCATTATTTTTTTTATTTAAATTTTTATGACATTTTTTGAATGTATTCCATGTTATTTGATTCCAGTTGTGTGTTAAACGATTTTTCATATCGTTTACAGTTTGGACATGCATGCATGTATTTGGCAAATTTTTTTTCAGCGGCACATCAACATATTTTACTCATCAATTGGATAAAGATAAATTAAGTATTTGTTTCTTTTTCATTTTTTATGGTTTTTGTGGTGTAAGGGGTCAAGAGGGTAAGATTTTTGTTTTAGTCAAATACCTTACTTTTTGTTTTTTTTAAATATTTTTATTGACATTAAAAAACAAATTTTTCCTATCTTTAATGGCTTTTGAAATGTAAAAGGTCATAAGGGCCAAACTGTTGTTGTAATGATACTTTGTGTCTTTTTTTCATTGGAATCCTGATTTAATGATATTTCATGTTTTCTTAGTTTGGAGATCAAGGTTTCAAAAAGGACTTAATTTGTGTCAGCTTATAATATATATCTGGAACAAGTTAGCATACAATTGCTTTTGTGCCATCATTTCATTTCTTGTAAGATCTGAATGAAATTTAAATCAAATGTTTAAAATCAATAATATCTGTCAAAAATGCATGTGACAGGAGATCTAGGACTTAAGATTTGTATGAAATTTTAATCAGATGTTTAATCAATCATTACTTGAATGAGTAACAATAAGTATCATTGTACCATTTTTTGAAAACTATACCCTTGCAATAAAAAGATAATAAATAAATAAATGAGGTTAAACAAAAGCAGAGACAAATTGAATCCTTTTGTCTATACATGTTTTCCTTCGAATAGTAAAAAAACAATGCAATATGTACTTCGGCAGGGGACAGTAAACACTCTTTAATTGGCCATGGTGGCCATTTTGGGATGGTTAGATGAGATGAATTTCATAACCTCTATAATAAATGGGCTCAAGCTGGTTTGGGCCAACATAGGTTTAAATTGGCATAGATGTGTCACTGAAGCTTTTTGAAAAAGTTTAATGACACTGGTAATGACAGGCCAAGTGATGTCAGTTATAAACAGCTGCACCATGAGTGGTTGCTATGCCTGTCTAGAGACAACAGCAGCTTCGTGGATGCATAATTCTATTTGCAATATTGAGACATAATCACATCTATCTATATGAATAATGCCCAAAATTTCAAGAATTGATGAAAGCCTTTTTGAGTTGAGTTTGAAATAATCTTTCATTTCTGCATGACCAGTTATTTAGTATGAAAAAATCCACCCAAATTTCTCATAAACAGTTTCATAACTCTATAACAAACAGGAAAATATGTCTCAGCTTGGCACAATTGTAATCTTCCCCTTTTTTCTAAGTTCACTTAAGCCTGAAACATTGTGTTCAGCCATATAGAATTTTGCCAGTGAAGAGATCTCATAATGTTGTATAACTGCATGGTTCATACAACTTTTTTTTCCTCAAAATTCCGCCCCGTGCGGGATCCGGGTGGCTAAAAGAATAGACCGCAGTCGCGCTAGCTTGTCGTAAAAGGCGACTAAATAGCGCCCAGTACCCTGACCGGCGTGTCAGGTCGGTTTGCCTAAAGACCGACTGGGATGTGTGCCCCAGGTGGTTGAATGGGGTACCCCTGGCAAGCTGGGGTTGTCAGGCCATAATACGGAAAACCTGACCGCAAACCATATTAGTGCACCGTGTTGGGAAAAATGCCACGTTCCTCGCACGTTAAAGAACGCTGCTGTAGTATTCGATATGAGTAGGGATTTCGATCCCGCTACAGGAGGCTAAATTGCCCGACCCTATCCATCCTCCCATTTGCCAGTGGCAATCTAAAATCCGTTACCCCTATTTTTCCTTGTGTCCCATCCCATTTTCATTCATCATCATTTCATGTTCATTGTATCATCCATTTCATGTTCATCGCCTGAATATAGCTGAAATATTGCTGCTCGGGCGTTAAACACCATTAATCAATCAATCAATCCTCAAAATTCCATGACTTTTCAAAGACCTTGTGACCTGTTTCCATGAGTGATTCTAATATGACTGTTAGTTACACTTGTAATTTTACACAGAATGATACAGTAAAAATTTGTTGCGTGGAAAATAGTTGTAAATTTTGTTGGCTAAATTTCTGACCGTAATACAGAAATAACAGGGAATTTTATTACTTTTCCATGACTTTTTTAATATAATTTTTGGATTCCATGATTTTTCAAGGCCTAGAATTTCATTTTTCAATTCCATAACTCCAGGATTTCATGACTCTGTAACTGTATAAATGTGTACAAGTTTCATGAAGCCTTGAAGTCGTCAACATAAAAATAAGCTTTAATACCTGAGGGGGGACAGACAGACCAATGAATGTATGGATGATAGACAGAAAAAATTATGTCCCCCAACTTTGTTGGTGGGACAAAAATCTGAATTTTACCAAAAACAGAAGAAAAATCACACATATTCAAAGCAAACAATTCCGAATTTCAGGAAAGTTATCGATAGCTTTTCTTAGGTTAGTCAAAAATAAAAATAACATCCCCTTAATTTTCAAAAAGAAGTCCCATATAATTTTACCATAAATATAATAAAGCTCAAATGTATCAAAATAACAATTTACTAAAATTTCAAAAAAATTGATGAAAGCCTTTTCCAGACTAAAAAAAAATCCCCTCCAATTTTTCCATGAACAAAGTCTTAAAATGAAAAATATGAAATTTACCAAAAAAGTACACAGATCATGAGGCTAACATAATTATCAACAGTATTTTTACGAAAATCTGAGGCGATACAGTATGAAATGGATGTTATACATTTGTGTATAAAAACTAATAAATATTAAAATTAAATAACATTTATGTAGCACACTCGACTTATTCGTAATTCTTGTCTTGATATTTTGATGTTTTCTGCTTTTATTAAAAAATAGTTATAAACAAAATACATTAATTAGATAACACTTATAAGTAGTTAATTCACAATTTCGGTAATATTAACCATCAGCAAGCCAAGATAAGATCTCCAATTGCCAATTTTGTAAACAAATTTGCAGTTAAAGGGCAAAAAATAAGTAGTCTCACACAATTTGATCAAAGAATGAAGTCTACATGTAGATCTAGGTTTCTTGATAAAGCATTATACCCAGTCTAAATCCTAAATTATGCTTCATCAAATTCTAAAATTTGAAAGTCATGTAACATGTGGTCATGTAAAATGTATACTGCAACTCTTGTGAAAAAATGTCTTACTAGTCTCATTCATTATTATTTATTTACTATTGCACTTGGTCTAATTTATAAGGAAACAAATAAATTAATTGCATGACATATATTTATTGCCAATAATTTAATTCAAGTAACAACATAACAATTAGCATATCAATTTTACAACAATAGTTAAAAAATTAACATTGCTAAATTTTTTTTAATTTGGTCTCGCACAAAACCAAAAAAGATTTTGAAATTTTAAATGTGGCCTCCTCCTCCCCTTCAGCCACCCTAACCTCACCATTACAATATATACAATGGTTTTACCTAACCAGTTCTCACAGTTAAACCAAAAATACAAATTATTATTTATTTACTATTGCACTTCGTCTAAATTACAAGAAAGCAAATAAATTGAACGCATGACATATATTTATTGCCAATAATTTAATTCAAGTAACAACATAACAATTAGCATATCAATTTTACAACAATGGTTACAAAATTTACACTACTGATCTTTTTTAATTTGGTCACAAACAAAACGATTAAATTTTTTTTTAATATGGCCTCCCTTCTCCCCATACAGCCATCCAAACCTCACCTTTAAATACATATAGTGGTTTCACCTAACCAGTTCTCACAGTTAGACCAAAAGTACAAATTTAAATATATTGCATCCTTCTACAAGAACCATGAACTTTTCTCACCCTTTTACGTCCGATGAAAATGTATTTAAAAGTTTATTGGAAAAACCTAGGCTATCCTGGGACCAAAATAGCATTCATTCATAAGAATACATTAGTATTGTTTTCAGTATGTTTACACTTACCCACAACATTCAATATTTTATCATAAATAAATTGTACACAAAGTACTTTGGTTTGATCAGGAAATATTTTTTATCCAAGGATGAGATAAAAAAATCACAAAAGATAGAAATGACTGGTTTGCAAGGCAATTGCTTTAATAAATGGAGAATGGTACACAAATTGTTAGAAGGTTTAGGGTCTGTGTCAAAAACTGTAGGAGGAACAGAACCATCATTTATCAATGTGCTAAATAATGACTAAGTTCCAATGTCTGTGAAAAAGGAAAGCATTTCTTAAACAATTTCATGTGCTCACATGCACAAATTCAATAGGTTTGCAATCTTTTTATGAAGTTTCAAGGATATGAATTGAAAGCGGCAGGATAAGTCGATTACACAAATTAGGTATACTCTTCTGAAAAGTTTTTTGAAAAATGACCCAAGTCTGGAAAATTAGGAAAAAATCCTCAACAATTTGATAATAGCAGATGCACAGCTACAATTCATGTACAATATTTCTGTGAAGTTTCAAGGATATGGGTTAAAATCCATAGGATAACTCAATACTCTAAATAGGTACCCTGAAAACATGTCAAGTATCATGCTTTGAGCATTAGAATAACTTTTAGGCATGAAATTATGCCCTCATACTCGCCACCATAAATCTCACACTTATTTTATATTATTTAATTAAAAAAATTGGTCAAGATTAGGAACATGTACCAGTACCGATATGTGAAACGTGCAATTTTTCCTTCTACCTCATATGGACTGGTGTGTCAAGTGATTATGTGAGACATACAAGTTTGTCACAAACTTCTAGAAAGCTGTTTACAAGTAGGTCTAGCATGTGTATTTTTTTTACATAAAGATACAATAAAAAACTATATTAAACATACAAAATCACTCCTGATACATAAGGAATGCAATCAAAAACCATAATACAAACATAAAATCAATCCTGAGACCTTAGCTATGCAGTTAAAAACCTTTTAACACATACAAATTCACAAATTCACTCCTGGGACCTTAGCAATACAATTAAAAACCATATTTCACATACAAAATCACTCCTGAGAAAAACCGTATTCACACATAAAATCACTCCTGAGACCTTTGCGATACAATTTAAAACCATATTTCACATACAAAATAACTCCTGAGACACTAGGGATACAATTAAACCATATTACACATACAAAATCACTCATGAGACCCTAGCAATACAATTAAAAACTATATTACACATATAAAATCACTCCTAAGACCTTTACAATACAACTAAAAACCATATTTCACATACAAAATCACTCCAGAGATCCTAGCAATACAATTAAAAACTATATTACACATAAAATCACTCAAAAGACCTTTGCAATACAATTAAAAACCATATTACACATAAAATCACTCCTGAGACCTTTGCCATACAATTAAAAACCATATATTACACATATAAAATCACTCTTAAGACCTTTGCAATACAATCAAAAACCATATTACTTAAATAAAATCACTCCTGAGACCCTAGGAATACAATTAAAAACTATATTACACATATAAAATCACTCCTGAGACCTTTGCAATACAATTAAAAACCATATCACACATATAAAGTCACTCCTGAGACCTTTGTGATACAATTAAAAACCATATTACACATATAAAATCACTCCTGAGACCCTAGCAATACAATTAAAAACTATATTACACATAAAATCACTTGTGATTGATTGATTATTTGTTGTTTAACGTCCAGCAAGCAATAAAAACACTCCTGAGACCCTAGGAATACAATTAAAAACTATATTACACATAAAATCACTCATCAGACCTTTGTAATACAATTAAAAACCATATTGCACATATAAAATCACTCCCGAGACCTTTGAGATACAGTTAAAAACCATATATTACTCATATAAAATCAGTCCCCGAGACCTTTGCAATTAAAAACCATATTACTTAAATAAAATCACTCCTGAGACCCTAGCAATACAATTAAAAACCATATTTCAAATACAAAATCACTCCTAAGACCATTGCATAACAATTAAAAACCTTATTACACATATAAAATCACTCCCGAGACCTTTGAGATACAATTAAAAACCATATATTACTCATATAAAATCACTCCAGAGACCTTTGAGATACACTTAAAACCTTTATTACACATATAAACTAACTCACAAGACCATTGCAATACAATTAATACAATACACATAAAATCACTCCTGAGACCTTTGCAATACAATTAAAAACCATATTACACATATAAAGTCACTCCTGAGACCTTTGTGATACAATTAAAACCATATTACACATTTAGAATCACTCCTGAGACCCTAGCAATACAATTAAAAACTATATTATGCATAAAATCACTCCTGAGACCTTAGCAATACAATTAAAAACCATATTTCATATATAAAATCACTCCAGAGACCTTTGCGATACAATTAAAAACCATATTTCTTATATAAAATCACTCCCGAGACCCTAGGCATACAATTAAACCATATTACACATATAAAATCACTTCTGAGACCTTTGTGATACACTGAAAACCATATTACACATATAAAATCACTCCTGAGACCTTGCGATACAATTAAAAAAAATATTTCACATACAATATCATTCCCGAGACCCTAGCAATACAATTAAAAACTATATTACACATAAAATCACTCCCGAGACCTTTGAGATACAATTAAAAACCATATATTACTCATATAAAATTAGTCCTGAGACCTTTGCAAAACAATTAAAAACCATATTACTTAAATAAAATCACTCCTGAGACCCTAGGAATACAATTAAAAACTATATTACACATATAAAATCACTCATCAGACCTTTGTAATACAATTAAAAACCATATATTACTCATATAAAATCAGTCCTGAGACCTTTGCAAAACAATTAAAAACCATATTACTTAAATAAAATCACTCCTGAGACCCTAGCAATACAATTAAAAACCATATTTCAAATACAAAATCACTCCCAAGACCTTTGTGATACAATTAAAAACCATATTACAAACTCCTGAGACCATTGCATAACAATTAAAAACCTTATTACACATATAAAATCACTCCCGAGACCTTTGAGATACAATTAAAAACCATATTTTACTCATATAAAATCACTCCAGAGACCTTTGAGATACACTTAAAACCTTTATTACACATATAAACTAACTCGCAATACAATTAATACAATACACATAAAATCACTCCTGAGACCTTTGCAATACAATTAAAAACCATATCACACATATAAAGTCACTCCTGAGACCTTTGTGATACAATTAAAAACCATATTACACATATAAAATCACTCCTGAGACCCTAGCAATACAATTAAAAACTATATTACACATAAAATCACTTGTGATTGATTGATTATTTGTTGTTTAACGTCCAGCAAGCAATAAAAACACTCCTGAGACCGTAGCAATACAATTAAAAACCATATTTCATATATAAAATCACTCCAGAGACCTTTGCGATACAATTAAAAACCATATTTCTTATATAAAATCACTCCCGAGACCCTAGGCATACAATTAAACCATATTACACATATAAAATCACTTCTGAGACCTTTGTGATACACTGAAAACCATATTACACATATAAAATCACTCCTGAGACCTTGCGATACAATTAAAAAAAATATTTCACATACAATATCATTCCCGAGACCCTAGCAATACAATTCAAAACTATATTACACATATAAAATCACTCCAGAGACCTTTGAGATACAATTAAACACCATATAATACACATATAAAATCACTCCAGAGACCTTTGAGATACACTTAAAACCTTTATTACACATATAAAATAACTCACAAGACCATTGCAATACAATTTATACAATACACATAAAATCACTCCTGAGACCTTTGCAATACAATTAAAAACCATATTACACATATAAAATCACTCCTGAGACCCTAGCAATACAATTAAAAACTATATTACACATAAAATCACTCCTGAGACCGTGCAATACAATTAAAAACCATATTTCATATATAAAATCACTCCAGAGACCTTTGCGATACAATTAAAAACCATATTTCTTATATAAAATCACTCCCGAGACCCTAGGCATACAATTAAACCATATTACACATATAAAATCACTTCTGAGACCTTTGTGATACACTGAAAACCATATTACACATATAAAATCACTCCTGAGACCTTGCGATACAATTAAAAAAAATATTTCACATACAATATCATTCCCGAGACCCTAGCAATACAATTAAAAACTATATTACACATAAAATCACTCCCGAGACCTTTGAGATACAATTAAAAACCATATATTACTCATATAAAATCAGTCCTGAGACCTTTGCAAAACAATTAAAAACCATATTACTTAAATAAAATCACTCCTGAGACCCTAGGAATACAATTAAAAACTATATTACACATATAAAATCACTCATCAGACCTTTGTAATACAATTAAAAACCATATATTACTCATATAAAATCAGTCCTGAGACCTTTGCAAAACAATTAAAAACCATATTACTTAAATAAAATCACTCCTGAGACCCTAGCAATACAATTAAAAACCATATTTCAAATACAAAATCACTCCCAAGACCTTTGTGATACAATTAAAAACCATATTACAAACTCCTGAGACCATTGCATAACAATTAAAAACCTTATTACACATATAAAATCACTCCCGAGACCTTTGAGATACAATTAAAAACCATATTTTACTCATATAAAATCACTCCAGAGACCTTTGAGATACACTTAAAACCTTTATTACACATATAAACTAACTCGCAATACAATTAATACAATACACATAAAATCACTCCTGAGACCTTTGCAATACAATTAAAAACCATATCACACATATAAAGTCACTCCTGAGACCTTTGTGATACAATTAAAAACCATATTACACATATAAAATCACTCCTGAGACCCTAGCAATACAATTAAAAACTATATTACACATAAAATCACTTGTGATTGATTGATTATTTGTTGTTTAACGTCCAGCAAGCAATAAAAACACTCCTGAGACCGTAGCAATACAATTAAAAACTATATTTCATATATAAAATCACTCCAGAGACCTTTGCGATACAATTAAAAACCATATTTCTTATATAAAATCACTCCCGAGACCCTAGGCATACAATTAAACCATATTACACATATAAAATCACTTCTGAGACCTTTGTGATACACTGAAAACCATATTACACATATAAAATCACTCCTGAGACCTTGCGATACAATTAAAAAAAATATTTCACATACAATATCATTCCCGAGACCCTAGCAATACAATTCAAAACTATATTACACATATAAAATCACTCCAGAGACCTTTGAGATACAATTAAACACCATATAATACACATATAAAATCACTCCAGAGACCTTTGAGATACACTTAAAACCTTTATTACACATATAAAATAACTCACAAGACCATTGCAATACAATTTATACAATACACATAAAATCACTCCTGAGACCTTTGCAATACAATTAAAAACCATATTACACATATAAAATCACTCCTGAGACCCTAGCAATACAATTAAAAACTATATTACACATAAAATCACTCCGGAGACCGTAGCAATACAATTAAAAACCATATTTCATATATAAAATCACTCCAGAGACCTTTGCGATACAATTAAAAACCATATTTCTTATATAAAATCACTCCCGAGACCCTAGGCATACAATTAAACCATATTACACATATAAAATCACTTCTGAGACCTTTGTGATACACTGAAAACCATATTACACATATAAAATCACTCCTGAGACCTTGCGATACAATTAAAAAAAATATTTCACATACAATATCATTCCCGAGACCCTAGCAATACAATTCAAAACTATATTACACATATAAAATCACTCATGAGACCTTTGCGATACAATTAAAAACTATATTACACATAAAATAACTCCTGAGACCTTTGCAATACAATTAAAAACCATATATTACACATATAAAATCACTCCTAAGACCTTTGCAATACAATCAAAAACCATATTTCATATATAAAATCACCACTGAGACCCTAGTAATACAATTAAAAACCCTATTTCACATACAAAATCACTCCTGAGACTCTAGCAATAAAAATAAAAATTATATTACACATAAATTTACTCATTCGACCTTTACTATACAATTAAAAACCCTATGTCACAAACAAAATCACTCCTGAGACCTTTGCGATACAATTAAACACCATCTATTACACATATAATATCACTCCTAAGACCTTTGCAATACAATTAAAAACCATATTTCACATACAAAATCACTCCTGAGACCTTTGTGATACAATTCAAAACCATATTGCACATATAAAATCACTCCCGATACCTTTGAGATACAATGAAAAACCATATTATATATATATATATATCACTCCAGAGACCCTAGCAATACAATTAAAAACAATATTTCAAATACAAGATCACTTCGAGACCTTTGTGATACAATTAAAAAATATATTTCACATATAAAATTACTCCTGAGACGTTTGAGATACAATTAAAAACCATATATTACTCATATAAAATCACTCCTGAGACCTTTGTAAAACAATTAAAAACCATATTACATATATAAAATCACTCCTGAGACCCTAGCAATACAATTAAAAACCATATTTCAAATACAAAATCACTCCTAAGACCTTCGCGATACAATTATAAACCATATTACAAACTCCTGAGACCATTGCATCACAATTAAAAACCATATTTCACATATAAAATCACTCCCGAGACCTTTGAGATACAATTAAAACCTTTATTACACATATAAAATAACTCACTAGACCTTTGCAATGAAATTAAAAACCATATTACACACAAAATCACTCCTGAGACCGTAGCATTACAATTAAAAACCATATTTCATATATAAAATCACTCCAGAGACCTTTGTGATACACTGAAAACCATATTGCACATATAAAATCAATCCTGAGACCCTAGCAATACAATTAAAAACTATATTACACATGTATAATCACTTATGAGACCTTTGTGATACACTGAAAACCATATTTCACATATAAAATCATTCCTGAGACCTTGCCATACAATTAAAAAAAATATTTCATATACAATATCACTTCTTAGACCCTAGCGAAACAACTATATATAAACACTGAAAACCATATTACACATATAAAATCACTCCTGAGACCCTAGCAATACAATTAAAAACCCTATTTCACATACAAAATCACTCCCGAGACTAGCAATACAACTAAAAACTATATTACACATAAATTCACTCATTAGACCTTTACTATACAATAAAAAACCCTATGTCTGATACAAAAGCACTTCTGAGACCTTTGCGATACAATTAAAAACCATATTACACATAAAATCACTCCTGAGACCTTTGCGATACAATTAAACACCATATATTACACATATAAAATCGCTCCTAAGACCTTTGCAATTCAATCAAAAACCATATTTCATATATAAAATCACTCCTGAGACCCTAGCAATACAATTAAAAACCATATTTCACATACAAATCACTCCCAAAACCCTAGCAATACAATAAAAAACTATATTACACATATAAAATCACTCAGGAGACCTTTGCAATACAATTAAAAACCCTATTTCATATACAAAATCACTCCTGAGACCTTTGTGATACAATTTAAAACCATATTGCCCATATAAAATCACTCCCGAGACCTTTGAGATACAATTAAAAACCATATTACACATAGAAAAATCAACTCCCGAGACCTTTGCATAACAATTAAAAACCATATTTCATATATAAAGTCACTCCTGAGACCCTAGCAATACAATTAAAAAACCATATTTCACATACAAAATCACTCCCGAGACCTTTGTGATACAATTAAAAACCATATTGCACATATAAAATCACTCCACGAAACCTTTGAGATACAATTAAAAACCATATATTATTCTTATAAAATCACTCCTTAGACCCTAGCAATACATTGTACAATTAAAAACCATATTTCACATACAAAATCACTCCCGAGATCTTTGCCATACAATTAACAAGTGTGGACACAGAAAAATGTCTCGCCTGCATTCCGTAAATAGCATTAAATATCAGCAGCGGCCTGTGTACGAAATATTGTCACCATACCATGCATAGTTACAGGTGAACAGCCGTAACCCAAAAACTTTAACGTAGTCGCTGGACCGTGAAATTGAGGTCACGGTCAGGTGGAACCTACCAGACAGTCATGTACTATTTATCAGCAACCTATATACCAAATATTGTCATCCTACCATGCATGGTAACAGAGTAACTGGCGTAATCAAAAAACGTGAACGTAGTCACTGGACCGTGAAATTGAGGTAAAGGTCAGGTGACACCTACCAGACAGTCATGTACTAGTCATCAGCAACCTATATACCAAATATTGTCATCCTACCATGTGTTGTTATACCGGAACAGTCGTAACCCAAAAACTTTTTCGTAGTTGCTGGACCGTGAAATTGAGGTCAAGGTCAGGTGGAACCTACCAGACAGTCATGTACTAGTCATCAGCAACCTATATACCAAATATTGTCATCCTACCATGCGTGGTAACAGTAACTACCATAACCCAGAAACTTGAACGTAGTCACTGGACCGTGAAATTGAGGTCAAGGTCAGGTGACACCTACCAGACAGTCATGTACTAGTCATCAGCAACCTATAAACCAAATCTTATCCTACCATGCACAGTTACAGAGGAACTGTCGTAACCTAAAAACTTACGTAGTCGCTGGACCATGAAATTGAGGTCAAGGTCAGGTGACAGGTGACTGACTGGCAAGTACTCATCATAAGCTACCTATGGACCAAATTTGATGGACCTAGGGATTGGGATTACAAATATATGAAGCAAGATGTCAAGTGTTTACGCCGCCGCCGCCGCCGGATTCCCATACATATGTCTCGCCTCCAGCAACTTTCGTCACAGGCGAGACAAAAACCATATTACACATAAAAAAATCAACTCCTGAGACCTTTGCATTACAATTAAAACCCATATTATACATATAAAATCACTACCCAGACCTTATAAGATGCAATATTAAACCATTACATACTATAATTCACTTCTTTGACCTAACTAAGACTTCTAAATCAGTCGTGAGACATTATATATATGTCTTTCACCCTTGTTAAACTGTCCAAAATATGCTAAGAATGTAGGATTTTGCTTCTCTGAAAAGAAAATTACAGGGGAGGCAGACCCCCCTCCCCCCCTTCAAACAATATGATAATAGTAGGTTCATATTCAATAAATGTGCATCCTTCTGAAAAGTTTCATAGATCTGTTAAAATCTTTAAGGAGTTAATTACACAAAATAGGTACCATCTTCTGCAGATGTCTTTAAAAAATACCATATTCTCCTTTTTACTTGCCTTCCCATTCAACTTCACAATAATAAAACGGGGGTGTGCACTGTCTGCAACTACAAAAAAAAATGGCCGAAATTCATTATCATGGAGGCAAGCCCCTGTTGACATATATTACTATGCTTAACACTCGCAGTTCGTGTTGTTGATATTTTTTTGGAAAATTTAAAATGTTTATTTTAGTTTTGAATTTCAAATTTTCTGAAAATATTATCTCCATAAGAGGATAATAAAATTTTCATTGGGCATATTTAACAGAAAGTGTGTTTTACCTGGATGGAGACAACAAGTTCAAAATTAGATAAACTTTTGAATAATCAAAATCTGTGTAAAAAGTTCATGTCCTTAAAAAAAAATAAGATGTACAGACATGTTTCTGTGCAATTAAGGAGAGATTATGAATATTCCCTTTCTTTATCTTTTTCCAAATGGAACATTGTTTTAAATCACATGCCAAAGGTCTCATTAATCATCTGTCTAATTTGTGAGAAAAGGTTGGGTGAAACCATATATTATTTATTTCAAATTTTTGATACAGATAACAATTACTATAGCATTTAGTAACAATAAATCATACAAGTAGCAACATAGCAGATCATAGCATTAATACAAGTAACAACATAGCAAAATGAAAAGTGACATAAACAATCCATAAAATAAATTTCTCTGTAGCGTCATCAAAATACAGTACATCATTAGCCAAAATATCCAAGTTTCTCTCAAGTAATTCCACATCTCTTTATCAATCCTTGAGGATCTTCACTCTGTAAAAGAAAATAAGTGTTAACATCTTTTAGGGCTTTAAATTCTTTATATTGAAACAATGCACTTATATTATTATACCCCCACAAACTTTTTTGGCGGGGTATATAGGAATCTGTCTGTCCACATCCACACTCCTCCTAAACTGCTTGATGAATTTAATGCAACTTACCATAAAGGAAGTACATGATATGTTGATGTGAATGAAGGATTTTTATTGACCTCGGATATCATTAAGGGGAGATAATTGACTTGAAAGCGAAGTGACGGTATTGCTTTGTGAGCATGACAGTCCACACTTGTTATAAATGTTTTTATTTTTTACATTTTAAACATTATAATTGAAAACAAGTTTTAATGGTGTCTTTATTTCTGAAAAATAATAAACAACATACTTTCTCAGATTTTCTGGACAAATTTTCTTTCCGGGAGATTGGTCTTCATCTGTATAGTCTTCTTTCTTCATCTATGAAAAGTTGAAAATAAAAAATTGAAAAAAATTATAAATAAACAGATTTCATTTCCTTTCTTTATTTGCTTTCAAACACTTGCTAGTTTGTGTATTGATACAAAAATCATATTTACCTTATTTCAAAGTTATTCTAAAAAAGTCAATTTTTTTAAATATTTAACTTGTCATCAAGTTTTAATAGCTCCTTCATCTCTGAAATAATTCCAACAATATTCTTACCCAGATATTCTGTGTATATTTTATTGGAGTTCCTCTTCATCTGTTATCTTCTTTCTTCATCTATTAAAAGCAAGCAAATTAATTAATTGAAAAATGTCAATTTGAAACATATTTAATTTTCTTTCTTTTGCCTAGAAAGTTGCATTAATTATTAGGATGTGTATAATAGGAAAAGTATATTATTGGAAAATTGTTCACTTATTTCTATATACGAATTAAAAGAGATTAACAACCAGCTTACCCAGATATTCTGGACTTATTTTCATTCTTATATTTCCTCTTCATCTGTAGTGTTCATTCTTCATCTATAAAAGACAGCCAAATAAATATGTGAATTGAAATTCAATATACAGAATTTTAAATTTCTTTTCTTGTAAGCTTAGAATAATTTTTTTAAAATGACAGCATTTGTATTGATATAAAGTATCATAATTAGTTTTGGCATGCCATAAAACCTGGTTTAACCCACCATTTCTTTTGTAATGCCTGTACCAAGTCAGTCTCATTGGTGTAGTTACTATATTTTTGGTTTCTGTTTTTGGTCATTTTGCTGGTTTCTGGGACATTGATTTGTGGATTGTCTTTTTTGACAGTTTCCTGTGATCTGTATATTGTTAATACCTTTAATTTTGTTAAGGAGGTTATGTCTCTTTTATTTTAAGGAAAAAGAATGTTTGAAATAAAAACAGACAAGACAACCTGCTTACCCAGATATTCTGGACATATTTCCATTTGTTGGGTCATTCTTTGCATCTGGCATCTTTTCTCTTTTTCTATAAAATGATGAATTAATCATGTTGTGCAAAAACATAAGTAAAAGAATTTTAACATGCATGGTTATGACTGTATGGTGATAAATCTTGTCTATAACTTATTTATTATAACTTGTAAATTAAAGTCAATAATTCATAGTAAGCCAGCACCTACATTAGTCTCCACATAACACAAACTTATAAAATGAAACACAAACTTATTAAATGAAGAAGGATGAACAATTCCATATTTTGAGTAAATAAAAATATTTACCAGTTTATTTCCATTTTTTGATTCTACTGTCTGTATTTTGTCTTCAAGCTCTTGTCCATATTTGTCAGATCTTTTGTTCACTTGACTTCCAGCAAAAACTGTTCAGTGTGTTTATTCCATGTTTGATTTTAATTTAAATGAAAAAGGTTTCCAAAAATTGTGTTCTTTATCCAAGGTGAAGATGGCCTTAAACTTAACTAACTTAAGACAAGAAATAATTTATGAAAATCATCTTTTGTTTTTTTTACTGTGTGCAAGGCATTATATTAATTTACAACCGAGCGTAAGCGAGGCACTAAATTTAAAGATATAACGTTTGAGCATAGAAAAACATGCAAAAATCATGAAATCCATAAATTATTTCAATTCTAATATGGTATTTCGGGTGATGATTCAAATGTAATGCTACCACAGCTGCCATATTAGAATTAAACTTAACTAACTTAAACTAACTTAACTAAAACTAACTACCTTAACTAAAACTAACTACCTTAACTAAAACATACTATGTAAACTTAATTACACATAACTCTCCAAATTCACTGCCCTCACAATCTTCACTCTGAGCTCAACTCACCACTCCACTTTCAACACAACTTAATTTATGAAAGCCATGGACCTATTGTATATTTTACCATAGGCACAGCATTGTATCCATCAAATTAACACTTAGCAATTCAAAGGTGTTATATTTACAGAAACAATGTTAGACAATAGTTTAATATCCATAAATCATGCCTCACTTAAATTATGTTGATTCTTATATGGTAATTTGGTACTTGTGACTTATTTGTCTACCATGCAATCCATATTAGAGTTAAACTTATTAATAATAACTAATTAACTTCACCTTTTTTATACTCAATGAGTATAAAAAATATTAAAATGTTTTAATAGATTTTTGGTAAAAATGGAATAAACAAGAACAGTCATCTTTGGTCATCTGAAATATAAATGTAAATGAAAATTGACCCAACACTGCTAAAAGAGAACCAAGAAATGTTAAACAGTAAAATGTACACATTACACAAAAAATAGCTTGTTTCAAACTCCAAAACAAATATAGGTGGGTATTTTCTTATAACAGCTGTTCATTAAACTGCATCAAACTATTCTCTTAAGCTCTTCATCAGTAATAAAATAGGCAATTATGATAGGAGTCTCGGGCACCCTGAAGTTTTTGATTAAAGCATTTGATTTTGACAATCAGTGGTTAGATTTTAGAACTAATATGTGAAATATCATACATTATCATGTCATAATGTTCTTATTTAAATCATTTTAATACATATTTTAGAAATTGAATGTTTGTTTAATCCAATGTTTGTTTATTTGAATGTGTTTAATGCCACTTTCAGCAATTTTTCAGCAATTTTATGGCAAACAGTTTTTATTAGGGGAGGAAGCCACAATACCCTGAGAAAACCCCTGACCTTCGGTATGAAACTGGCAATCTTTGTCAATTGGAGTTGAGAGCACCATGCCCACAGTGAGAATTGAACTGCAATCTATGTTGACATATACTGAAATTGATATGCACATTTTTAAATATTCAAATAAGGTTTTAACAAGTTCAATTGTTGTCAAATAATCTTAATTTTACACAGATGCTTTTCATCTGCAATATTCTTTTTTTTTCTATAAAAAAAAAACAAACCCCCCCAAACAAATGGATTGACAAATTAATCTGCAGTTTCTTGTATGCTTAGAATGTTGCATTTTACTTTTTTAAAACTTACTAGCATGTGTATTGATTGAAAATAATTTTTTTTTTTAATGCACAATTTTGTTTGATCGGTTTTCTATGCTATTTTTATTTTATTTTTCTCTTTATGGCTTCAACTCTGAAATAATTTCAATTATATTATTACCCATATATTCTATATTCTCGATTTCATTTATGCTTAGAATGTTGCTTTCAATTTTTGACAATAGCTAACATGTGTAGTGATGGTAAAATAACTATCTTATATCAGGTGTTAATTAAAATGAAACAAAGTTGATTGATTCAGAAATATTTTAAATTGTTGTATGTTTTTATGGCTTCAATAACTCTGAAATAATTCCAATAATATTCTTACCCAGATATTCTGGGCATATTAAATATGTATTGGCTTTCCTCGTCATCTGTCATCTTTTTTCTTCATCTATGTAAAGTGTACAGTGGAAAATACTAATATATAGAAAACTTTATTATTCCCTTTCATTTATTCTTAGAATGTTCCTTTTACTTTTTGAAACTAAAAATGTGTATGGATGGAAAAATAATTTAACCTTATTTCAGATGTTATTCTAAAACAGTACATTTTTTTTAAATATTAGAATTGTCAAGAACTTTTAGTGGCTGAAATAATATTCAACAATAATCTTACCCAGATATTCTGGACATATTTTCTTGGGGTTCCTCTCTTTATCTGTAATCTTTTTCTTCATCTATAAAAATAACCAAATAAATAAATGGATTGGAAAAAAAATTATATATAGCAGATTTCATATCCTTTCATTTATGCATAGAATGTTGCTTTCTATTTTTTTTACAATAGCTAGCATGTGTAGTGATGGTAAATTAGCTGTACTTATATAAGGCTAACATGTTTATATTGATGGAGAAATAATTTAACTTATTTCAGATGTTATTCTACAAGAATACATTTTAATAAAATTGTTTAATTGTCAAGAAGTTTTAATGGCTGTTTTATCATTGCAATAAAGTTTTTAACAATATTCTTACCCAGATATTCTTGACATATTTTCTTGGGGTTCCTCTCTTCATCTGTAATCTTTTTTCATCTATAAAAATAACCAAATAAATAAAAAGATTTTAAAAAATCTTTAAATAGCAGATTTCTTGTCCTTTAATTTATGGTAAGAATGTTGCTTTCAATTTTTGACACTAGCTAACATGTGTAGTGATGGTAAAATAACATGCATAGAATGTTGCTTTAATTTTTTTAAAACAAGCTAATATGTGTAGTGATGGTAAAAAGAGTACATTTTAAAATATATTTAAATAGTCAAGTTTTAATGGTTGTTTTATTGCTGCAGTAATTTCCACCAATATTCTTACCCAGATATTCTGGTCATATTGTCTTGGCTTTCCTCTTCATCTCTCATCTGTTTTCTGCATCTATGAAAAGTAAGCAAAAGAAATAAATATAGTGGAACATATCAATATGTAGAAAACTGTATTCCCTTTTATTTTTTCTTAGAATGTTACTTTTACTTTTTGACAGCAGCTAACAGCTTTATATTGATGAAAAATAATTTAACCTTATTTCAGATGTAATTCTAAAAGTGTACATTTTAAAAAATATTTAAATAGTCAAGTTTTAATGGTTGTTTTATCGCTGCAGTAATTTCCACTAACATTCTTACCCAGATATTCTGGACATATTGTCTTGGCTTTCCTCTTCATCTGTCATCCGTTTTCTTCATCTATGAAAGGTAAGCAAAGAAATAAGTATAGTGGAACATATCAATATGTAGAAAACTGTATACCCTTTTATTTTTTCTTAGAATGTTGCTTTTACTTTTTGACAGCAGCTAACAGCTTTATATTGATGAAAAATAATTTAACCTTATTTCAGATGTTATTCTACAAGAGTACATTTTAAAAAATATTTAAATAGTCAAGTTTTAATGGTTGTTTTATTGCTGCAGTAATTTCCACTAACATTCTTACCCAGATATTCTGGACATATTGTCTTGGCTTTCCTCTTCATCTGTCATCCGTTTTCTTCATCTATGAAAGGTAAGCAAAGAAATAAGTATAGTGGAACATATCAATATGTAGAAAACTGTATTCCCTTTTATTTTTTCTTAGAAATAAATGTTACTTTTACTTTTTGACAGCAGCTAACAGCTTTATATTGATGAAAAATAATTTAACCTTATTTCAGATGTAATTCTAAAAGTGTACATTTTAAAAAATATTTAAAGTGTAAAGTTTTAATGGTTGTTTTATCGCTGCAGTAATTTCCACTAACATTCTTACCCAGCTATTCTGGACATATTGTCTTGGCTTTCCTCTTCATCTGTCATCCGTTTTCTTCATCTATGAAAGGTAAGCAAAGAAATAAGTAAAGTGGAACATATCAATATGTAGAAAACTGTATACCCTTTTATTTTTTCTTAGAATGTTGCTTTTACTTTTTGACAGTTTGACAGCAGCTAACAGCTTTATATTGATGGAAAATAATTTAACCTTATTTCAGATGTAATTCTAAAAGTTTAAAAAAAAATATTTAAATTGTAATGAAGTTTTAATGGCTGTTTTATGGCTGCAATAATTTCCACTAACATTCTTACCCAGATATTCTGGACATATTTTCTTGGGGTTCCTCTCTTTATCGCTAATCTTCTTTCTTCATCTATTAAGCAAATAAAGGATTGAAAAAATGTATATAGCAGATTTCCTGTGGTTTTGTTTATGGTTAGAATGTTGCTTTCAATTTTTGACACTAGCTAACATGTGTATTGATGGTTAAATAACTGCCTTATATCAAGTTTTATTCCAAAAGTGCATTTCAAAAATATTGAAAAAATTTTTAATTGTCAAGTTTTAATGGTTGTTTTATCGCTGCAGTAATTTGCACTAACATTCTTACCCAGATATTCTGGACATATTGTTTTGCCTTTCCTCTTCATCTGTCATCCGTTTTCTTCATCTATGAAAGGTAAGCAAAGAAATAAGTATAGTGGAACATATCAATATGTAGAAAACTGTATACCCTTTTATTTTTTCTTAGAATGTTGCTTTTACTTTTTGACAGCATCTAACAGCTTTATATTGATGAAAAATAATTTAACCTTATTTCAGATGTTATTCTACAAGAGTACATTTTTAAAACATATTTAAATAGTCAAGTTTTAATGGTTGTTTTATCGCTGCAGTAATTTCCACTAACATTCTTACCCAGATATTCTGGACATATTGTCTTGGCTTTCCTCTTCATCTGTCATCTGGTTTTTTTTCATCTATAATGAAAAGTAACCAAAGAAATAAGTATAGTGGAACATATCAATATGTAGAAAACTTTATTCCCTTTTATTCATTCTTAGAATGTTGCTTTTTCTTTTTTACAGCAGCTAACATCTTTATATTGATGAACAATAATTTAACCTTATTTCAGATGTTATTCTACAAGAGTCCATTTAAAAAATATTTAAATAGTCAAGTTTTAATGGTTGTTTTATAGCTGCAGTAATTTCCACTAACATTCCTACCCAGATATTCTGGACATATTGTCTTGGCTTTCCTCTTCATCTGTCATCCGTTTTCTTCATCTATGAAAGGTAAGCAAAGAAATAAGTATAGTGGAACATATCAATATGTAGAAAACTGTATACCCTTTTATTTTTTCTTAGAATGTTGCTTTTACTTTTTGACAGCAGCTAACAGCTTTATATTGATGAAAAATAATTTTACCTTATTTCAGATGTTATTCTACAAGAGTACATTTTAAAAAATATTTAAATAGTCAAGTTTTAATGGTTGTTTTATCGCTGCAGTAATTTCCACTAACATTCTTACCCAGATATTCTGGACATATTGTCTTGGGGTTCCCCTCTTCATCGGTAATCTTCTTTCTTCATCTATTAACCAAATAAAGGATTGAAAAATATATATAGCAGATTTCTTGTGGGTTTGTTTATGGTTAGAATGTTGCTTTCAATTTTGGACTCTTAGCTAACATGTGTATTGATGGTAAAATAACTGTACCTTATTGGGTATTAATCCACAAGTGCATTTCACAAATATTTTTAAAAATTTTAAATTGTCAAGTTGTAATGGTTGTTTTATCGCTGCAGTAATTTCCACTAACATTCTTACCCAGCTATTCTGGACATATTGTCTTGGCTTTCCTCTTCATCTGTCATCCGTTTTCTTCATCTATGAAAGGTAAGCAAAGAAATAAGTATAGTGGAACATATCAATATGTAGAAAACTGTATTCCCTTTTATTTTTTCTTAGAAATAAATGTTACTTTTACTTTTTGACAGCAGCTAACAGCTTTATATTGATGAAAAATAATTTAACCTTATTTCAGATGTAATTCTAAAAGTGTACATTTTAAAAAATATTTAAAGTGTAAAGTTTTAATGGTTGTTTTATCGCTGCAGTAATTTCCACTAACATTCTTACCCAGCTATTCTGGACATATTGTCTTGGCTTTCCTCTTCATCTGTCATCCGTTTTCTTCATCTATGAAAGGTAAGCAAAGAAATAAGTAAAGTGGAACATATCAATATGTAGAAAACTGTATACCCTTTTATTTTTTCTTAGAATGTTGCTTTTACTTTTTGACAGTTTGACAGCAGCTAACAGCTTTATATTGATGGAAAATAATTTAACCTTATTTCAGATGTAATTCTAAAAGTTTAAAAAAAAATATTTAAATTGTAATGAAGTTTTAATGGCTGTTTTATGGCTGCAATAATTTCCACTAACATTCTTACCCAGATATTCTGGACATATTTTCTTGGGGTTCCTCTCTTTATCGCTAATCTTCTTTCTTCATCTATTAAGCAAATAAAGGATTGAAAAAATGTATATAGCAGATTTCCTGTGGTTTTGTTTATGGTTAGAATGTTGCTTTCAATTTTTGACACTAGCTAACATGTGTATTGATGGTTAAATAACTGCCTTATATCAAGTTTTATTCCAAAAGTGCATTTCAAAAATATTGAAAAAATTTTTAATTGTCAAGTTTTAATGGTTGTTTTATCGCTGCAGTAATTTGCACTAACATTCTTACCCAGATATTCTGGACATATTGTTTTGCCTTTCCTCTTCATCTGTCATCCGTTTTCTTCATCTATGAAAGGTAAGCAAAGAAATAAGTATAGTGGAACATATCAATATGTAGAAAACTGTATACCCTTTTATTTTTTCTTAGAATGTTGCTTTTACTTTTTGACAGCATCTAACAGCTTTATATTGATGAAAAATAATTTAACCTTATTTCAGATGTTATTCTACAAGAGTACATTTTTAAAACATATTTAAATAGTCAAGTTTTAATGGTTGTTTTATCGCTGCAGTAATTTCCACTAACATTCTTACCCAGATATTCTGGACATATTGTCTTGGCTTTCCTCTTCATCTGTCATCTGGTTTTTTTTCATCTATAATGAAAAGTAACCAAAGAAATAAGTATAGTGGAACATATCAATATGTAGAAAACTTTATTCCCTTTTATTCATTCTTAGAATGTTGCTTTTTCTTTTTTACAGCAGCTAACATCTTTATATTGATGAACAATAATTTAACCTTATTTCAGATGTTATTCTACAAGAGTCCATTTAAAAAATATTTAAATAGTCAAGTTTTAATGGTTGTTTTATAGCTGCAGTAATTTCCACTAACATTCCTACCCAGATATTCTGGACATATTGTCTTGGCTTTCCTCTTCATCTGTCATCCGTTTTCTTCATCTATGAAAGGTAAGCAAAGAAATAAGTATAGTGGAACATATCAATATGTAGAAAACTGTATACCCTTTTATTTTTTCTTAGAATGTTGCTTTTACTTTTTGACAGCAGCTAACAGCTTTATATTGATGAAAAATAATTTTACCTTATTTCAGATGTTATTCTACAAGAGTACATTTTAAAAAATATTTAAATAGTCAAGTTTTAATGGTTGTTTTATCGCTGCAGTAATTTCCACTAACATTCTTACCCAGATATTCTGGACATATTGTCTTGGCTTTCCTCTTCATCTGTCATCCGTTTTCTTCATCTTTAAATGGTAAGCAAAGAAATAAGTAAAGTGGAACATATCAATATGTAGAAAACTGTATACCCTTTTATTTTTTCTTAGAATGTTGCTTTTACTTTTTGACAGCAGCTAACAGCTTTATATTGATGAAAAATAATTTTACCTTATTTCAGATGTTATTCTACGAGAGTACATTTTAAAAAATATTTAAATAGTCAAGTTTTAATGGTTGTTTTATCGCTGCAGTAATTTCCACTAACATTCTTACCCAGATATTCTGGACATATTGTCTTGGCTTTCCTCTTCATCTGTCATCCGTTTTCTTCATCTATGAAAGGTAAGCAAAGAAATAAGTATAGTGGAACATATCAATATGTAGAAAACTGTATACCCTTTTATTTTTTCTTAGAATGTTGCTTTTACTTTTTGACAGCAGCTAACAGCTTTATATTGATGAAAAATAATTTAACCTTATTTCAGATGTTATTCTACAAGAGTACATTTTAAAAAATATTTAAATAGTCAAGTTTTAATGGTTGTTTTATCGCTGCAGTAATTTCCACTAACATTCTTACCCAGATATTCTGGACATATTGTCTTGGCTTTCCTCTTCATCTGTCATCCGTTTTCTTCATCTATGAAAGGTAAGCAAAGAAATAAGTACAGTGGAACATATCAATATGTAGAAAACTGTATTCCCTTATTTTTTCTTAGAATGTTGCTGTTACTTTTTGACAGCAGCTAACAGCTTTTTATTGATGAAAAATAATTTAACCTTATTTCAGATGTAATTCTAAAAGTGTACAATTTAAAAAAATAATTTAAATTGTCATGAAGTTTTAATGGCTGTTTTATCGCTGCAATAATTTCCACTAATATTCTTACCCAGATATTCTGGACATATTTTCTTGGGGTTCCCCTCTTCATCGGTAAT
This sequence comes from Limnoperna fortunei, assembly GCA_944474755.1. Classification (NCBI taxonomy): domain Eukaryota; kingdom Metazoa; phylum Mollusca; class Bivalvia; order Mytilida; family Modiolidae; genus Limnoperna; species Limnoperna fortunei. Next base: position 25,207,747 of record OX104118.1, read on the forward strand.
CTTCTTTCTTCATCTATTAACCAAATAAAGGATTGAAAAATATATATAGCAGATTTCTTGTGGTTTTGTTTATGGTTAGAATGTTGCTTTCAATTTTGGACTCTTAGCTAACATGTGTATTGATGGTAAAATAACTGTACCTTATTGGGTATTAATCCACAAGTGCATTTCACAAATATTTTTAAAAATTTTAAATTGTCAAGTTGTAATGGTTGTTTTATCGCTGCAGTAATTTCCACTAACATTCTTACCCAGCTATTCTGGACATATTGTCTTGGCTTTCCTCTTCATCTGTCATCCGTTTTCTTCATCTATGAAAGGTAAGCAAAGAAATAAGTAAAGTGGAACATATCAATATGTAGAAAACTGTATTCCCTTTTATTTTTTCTTAGAATGTTGCTTTTACTTTTTGACAGCAGCTCACAGCTTTATATTAATGAAAAATAATTTAATCTTATTTCAGATGTAATTCTAAAAGTTTAAAAAAAAAATTTAAATTGTCATGAAGTTTTAATGGCTGTTTTATCACTGCAATAATTTCCACTAACATTCTTACCCAGATATTCTGGACATATTTTCTTGGGGTTCCTCTCTTCATAGCTAATCTTCTTTCTTCATCTATTAACCAAATAAAGGATTGAAAAAATGTATATAGCATATTTCCTGTGGTTTGTTTATGGTTAGAATGTTGCTTTCAATTTTTCACACTAGCTAACATGTGTATTGATGGTAAAATAACTGTACCTTATATCAGTTGTTAATCCAAAGTGCATTTCAAAAATATTTAAAAAAATTTTAAATTGTCAAGTTTTAATGGTTGTTTTATCGCTGAAGTAATTTCCACTAACATTCTTACCCAGATATTCTGGACATATGGTCTTGGCTTTCCTCTTCATCTGTCATCTATTTTTTTTCATCTGTAATGAAAAGTAAGCAAAGAAATAAGTATAGTGGAACATATCAATGTCTAGAAAACTGTATTCCCTTTTTATTTTTTCTTAGAATGTTGCTTTTACTTTTTGACAGTTTGACAGCAGCTAACAGCTTTATATTGATGGAAAATAATTTAACCTTATTTCAGATGTAATTCTAAAAGTTTAAAAAAAATATTTAAATTGTAATGAAGTTTTAATGGCTGTTTTATGGCTGCAATAATTTCCACTAACATTCTTACCCAGATATTCTGGACATATTTTCTTGGGGTTCCTCTCTTTATCGCTAATCTTCTTTCTTCATCTATTAAGCAAATAAAGGATTGAAAAAATGTATATAGCAGATTTCCTGTGGTTTTGTTTATGGTTAGAATGTTGCTTTCAATTTTTGACACTAGCTAACATGTGTATTGATGGTTAAATAACTGCCTTATATCAAGTTTTATTCCAAAAGTGCATTTCAAAAATATTGAAAAAATTTTTAATTGTCAAGTTTTAATGGTTGTTTTATCGCTGCAGTAATTTGCACTAACATTCTTACCCAGATATTCTGGACATATTGTTTTGCCTTTCCTCTTCATCTGTCATCCGTTTTCTTCATCTATGAAAGGTAAGCAAAGAAATAAGTATAGTGGAACATATCAATATGTAGAAAACTGTATACCCTTTTATTTTTTCTTAGAATGTTGCTTTTACTTTTTGACAGCAGCTAACAGCTTTATATTGATGAAAAATAATTTAACCTTATTTCAGATGTTATTCTACAAGAGTACATTTTTAAAAAATATTTAAATAGTCAAGTTTTAATGGTTGTTTTATCGCTGCAGTAATTTCCACTAACATTCTTACCCAGATATTCTGGACATATTGTCTTGGCTTTCCTCTTCATCTGTCATCTGGTTTTTTTTCATCTATAATGAAAAGTAAGCAAAGAAATAAGTATAGTGGAACATATCAATATGTAGAAAACTTTATTCCCTTTTATTCATTCTTAGAATGTTGCTTTTTCTTTTTGACAGCAGCTAACATCTTTATATTGATGAACAATAATTTAACCTTATTTCAGATGTTATTCTACAAGAGTCCATTTAAAAAATATTTAAATAGTCAAGTTTTAATGGTTGTTTTATCGCTGCAGTAATTTCCACTAACATTCTTAACCAGATATTCTGGACATATTGTCTTGGCTTTCCTCTTCATTCTGTCATCCGTTTTCTTCATCTATGAAAGATAAGCAAAGAAATAAGTATAGTGGAACATATCAATATGTAGAAAACTGTATTCCCTTTTAGTTTTTCTTAGAATGTTGCTTTTACTTTTTGACAGCAGATAACAGCTTTATATTGATGAAAAATAATTTTACCTTATTTCAGATGTAATTCTAAAAGTGTACATTTAAAAAAATATTTAAATAGTCAAGTTTTAATGGTATTTTTATAGCTGCAGTAATTTCCACTAACATTCCTACCCAGATATTCTGGACATATTGTCTTGGCTTTCCTCTTCATCTGTCATCCGTTTTCTTCATCTATGAAAGGTAAGCAAAGAAATAAGTATAGTGGAACATATCAATATGTAGAAAACTTTATTCCCCTTTGATTTTTTCTTAGAATGTTGCTTTTTCTTTTTGACAGCAGCTAACAGCTTTATATTGATGAAAAATAATTTAACCTTATTTCAGATGTTATTCTACAAGAGTACATTTTAAAAAATATTTAAATAGTCAAGTTTTAATGGTTGTTTTATTGCTGCGGTAATTTCCACTAACATTCTTACCCAGATATTCTGGACATATTGTCTTGGCTTTCCTCTTCATCTGTCATCCGTTTTCTTCATCTATGAAAGGTAGCAGAGAAATAAGTATAGTGGAACATATCAATATGTAGAAAACTGTATTCCCTTTTATTTTTTCTTAGAATGTTGCTTTTACTTTTTGACAGCAGCTAACAGCTTTATATTGATGGCAAATAATTTAACCTTATTTCAGATGTAATTCTAAAAGTGTACATTTTTAAAAATATTTAAATTGTCAAGAAGTTTTAATGGCTGTTTTATCGCTGCAATAATTTCCACTATTATTCTTACCCAGATATTCTGGACATATTTTCTTGAGGTTTCTCTCTTCATCGGTAATCTTCGTTCTTCATCTCTTAACCAAATAAAGGATTGAAAAAATGTATAAAGCATATTTCTTGTCGTTTTGTTTATGGTTAGAATGTTGCTTTCAATTGTTGATACAAGCTAACATGTTTAGGGATGGTAATATAACTGTACCTAATGTCAGGTGTTAATCCAAAAGTGCATTTCAAAAATATTTAAAAATTTTTTAAATTGTCAAGTTTTAATGGTTGTTTTATCGCTGCAGTAATTTCCACTAACATTCTTACCCAGATATTCTGGACATATTGTCTTGGCTTTCCTCTTCATCTGTCATCTGGTTTTATTCATCTATAATGAAAAGTAAAGAAAGAAATAAGTATAGTGGAACATATCAATATGTAGAAAACTTTATTCCATTTTATTTTTTCTTAGAATGTTGCTTTTTCTTTTTGACAGCAGCTAAGATCTTTATATTGATGAAAAAAAAATTTAACCTTATTTCAGATGTTATTCTACAAGAGTGCATTTTAAAAAATATTTAAATAGTAAAGTTTTAATGGTTGTTTTATCGCTGCAGTAATTTCCACTAACATTCTTACCCAGATATTCTGGACATATTGTCTTGGCTTTCCTCTTCATCTGTCATCTGTTTTCTTCATCTTTAAATGGTAAGCAAAGAAATAAGTATAGTGGAACATATCAATATGTAGAAAACTTTATTCCCCTTTGATTTTTTCTTAGAATTTTGCTTTTTCTTTTTGACAGCAGCTAACATCTTTATATTGATGAAAAATAATTTAACCTTATTTCAGATGTTATTCTACAAGAGTACATTTTAAAAAATATTAAAATATTCAAGTTTTAATGGTTGTTTTATCGCTGCAGTAATTTCCACTAACATTCTTACCCAGATATTCTGGACATATTGTCTTGGCTTTCCTCTTCATATGTCATCTGTTTTCTTCATCTTTAAATGGTAAGCAAAGAAATAAGTAAAGTGGAACATATCAATATGTAGAAAACTTTATTCCCCTTTGATTTTTTCTTAGAATGTTGTTTTTTCTTTTTGACAGCAGCTAACATCTTTATAGTGATGAAAAAAAATTTAACCTTATTTCAGATGTTATTCTACAAGAGTGCATTTTAAAAAATATTTAAATAGTCAAGTTTTAATGGTTGTTTTATCGCTGCAGTAATTTCCACAAACATTCTTACCCAGATATTCTGGACATATTGTCTTGGCTTTCCTCTTCATCTGTCATCCGTTTTCTTCATCTATGAAAGGTATGCAAAGAAATAAGTAAAGTGGAACATATCAATATGTAGAAAACTGTATACCCTTTTATTTTTTCTTAGAATGTTGCTTTTTCTTTTTGACAGCAGCTAACAGCTTTATATTGATGAAAAAAAAATGTAACCTTATTTCAGATGTTATTCTACAAGAGTGCATTTAAAAAAATATTTAAATAGTCAAGTTTAAATGGTTGTTTTATCGCTGCAGTAATTTCCACTACCATTCTTACCCAGATATTCTGGACATATTGTCTTGGATTTCCTCTTCATCTGTCATCCGTTTTCCTCATCTATGAAAGGTAAGCAAAGAAATAAGTATAGTGGAACATATCAATATGTAGAAAACTGTATTCCCTTTTATTTTTTCTTAGAATGTTGCTTTTACTTTTTGACAGCGGCTAACAGCTTTATATTGATGAAAAATAATTTAACCTTATTTCAGATGTAATTCTAAAAGTGTACATTTTAAAAAATATTTAAATTGTCATGAAGTTTTAATGGCTGTTTTATTGCTGCAATAATTTGCACTAATATTCTTCTTACCCAGATATTCTGGACATATTTTCTTGGGATTCCTCTCTTCATCGGTAATCTTCTTTCTTCATCTATTAACCAAATAAAGGATTGAAAAATGTATACAGCAGATTTCTTGTCGTTTTGTTTATGGTTAGAATGTTGCTTTCAATTTTTGATACTAGCTAACATGTTTAGGGATGGTAAAATAACTGTACCTTATATCAGGTGTTAATCCAAAAGTGCATTTCAAAAATATTGAAAAAATTTTAAATTGTCAAGTTTAAATGGTTGTTTTATCGCTGAAGTAACTTCCTCTAACATTCTTACCCAGATATTCTGGACATATGGTCTTGGCTTTCCTCTTCATCTGTCATCTGTTTTTTTTCATCTATAATGAAAAGTAAGCAAAGAAATAAGTATAGTGGAACATATCAATATGTAGAAAACTGTATTCCCTTTTATTTTTTCTTAGAATGTTGCTTTTACTTTTTGACAGCAGCTAACATCTTTATATTGATGAAAAATAATTTAACCTTATTTCAGATGTTATTCTACAAGAGTACATTTAAAAAAAATATTCAAATAGTCAAGTTTTAATGGTTGTTTTATCGCTGCAGTAATTTCCACTAACATTCTTACCCAGATATTCTGGACATATTGTCTTGGCTTTCCTCTTCATCTGTCATCTGGTTTCTTCATCTATGAAAAGTAAGCAAAGAAATAAGTATAGTGGAACATATCAATATGTAGAAAACTGTATACCCTTTTATTTTTTCTTAGAATGTTGCTTTTACTTTTAGACAGCAGCTAACAGCTTTATATTGATGAAAAATAATTTAACCTTATTTTAGATGTTATTCTACAAGAGTACATTTAAAAAAAATATTTAAATAGTCAAGTTTTAAATGTTGTTTTATAGCTGAAGTAATTTCCACTAACATTCTTACCCAGATATTCTGGACATATGGTCTTGCCTTTCCTCTTCATCTGTCTGTTTTCTTCACCTATGAAAGGTAAGCAAAGAAATAAGTATAGTGGAACATATCAATATGTAAAAAATTTTATTCACATTTTTTTTTCTTAGAATGTTGCTTTTACTTTTTGACAGCAGCTAACAGCTTTATATTGATGAAAAGTAATTTAACCTTTTTTCAGATGTAATTCTAAAAGTGTACATTTTAAAAAATATTTAAATTGTCATGAAGTTTTAATGGCTGTTTTATCGCTGCAATAATTTCCACTAATATTCTTACCCAGATATTCTGGACATATTTTCTTGGGGTTCCTCTCTTCATCGGTAATCTTCTTTCTTCATCTATTAACCAAATAAAGGATTGAAAAGATGTATATAGCAGATTTCTTGTCGTTTTGTTTATGGTTAGAATGTTGCTTTCAATTTTTGATACTCGCTAACATGTTTAGGGATGGTAAAATATCTGTACCTTATATCAGGTGTTAATCCAAAAGTGCATTTCAAAAATATTGAAAAAATTTTAAATTTTCCAGTTTTAATGGTTGTTTTATCGCTGCAGTAATTTCCACTAACATTCTTACCCAGATATTCTGGACATATGGTCTTGGCTTTCCTCTTCATCTGTCATCTGTTTTTTTTTCATCTATAATGAAAGGTAAGCAAAGAAATAGGTATAGTGGAACATATCATTATGTAGAAAACTTTATTCCCTTTTATTTTTTCTTAGAATGTTGCTTTTTCTTTTTGACAGTAGCTAACATCTTTATATTGATGAAAAATAATTTAACCTTATTTCAGATGTTATTCTACAAGAGTACATTTTAAAAATATTTAAATAGTCAAGTTTTAAGGGTTGTTTTATCGCTGCAGTAATTTCCACTAACATTCTTATCCAGATAGTCTGGACATATTGTCTTGGCTTTCCTCTTCATCTGTCTGTTTTCTTCACCTATGAAAGGTAAGCAAAGAAATAAGTATAGTGGAACATATCAATATGTAAAAAACTTTATTGGCTTTTTTTTTCATGGAATGTTGCTTTTACTTTTTGACAACAGCTAACAGCTTTATATTGATGGCAACTAATTTAACCTTATTTCAGATGTAATTCTAAAAGTGTACATTTTTTAAAATATTTAAATTGTCAAGAAGTTTTAATGGCTGTTTTATCGCTGCAATAATTTCCACCAACATTCTTACCTAGATATTCTGGACATATTTTCTTGGGGTTCCTCTCTTCATCGCTAATCTTCTTTCTTCATCTATTAACCAAATAAAGGATTGAAAAAATGTATATAGCAGATTTCCTGTGGTTTTGTTTATGGTTAGAATGTTGCTTTCAATTTTTGACACTAGCTAACATGTGTATTGATGGTAAAATAACTGTACCTTATATCAGGTGTTAATCCAAAAGTGCATTTCAAAAATATTTAAAAAATTTTAAATTGTCAAGTTTTAATGGTTGTTTTATCGCTGCAGTAATTTCCACTAACATTCTTACCCAGATATTCTGGACATATGGTCTTGGCTTTCCTCTTCATCTGTCATCTGTTTTTTTTTCATCTATAATGAAAAGTAAGCAAAGAAATAAGTATAGTGGAACATATCAATATGTAGAAAACTTTATTCCCTTTTATTTTTTCTTAGAATGTTGCTTTTTCTTTTTGACAGCAGCTAACATCTTTATATTGATGGAAAATAATTTAACCTTATTTCAGATGTAATTCGAAAAGTTTTAAAAAAATATTTAAATTGTCATGAAGTTTTAATGGCTGTTTTATCGCTGCAATAATTTCCACTAACATTCTTACCCAGATATTCTGGACATATTTTCTTGGGGTTCCTCTCTTCATCGCTAATCTTCTTTCTTCATCTATTAACCAAATAAAGGATTGAAAAAATGTATATAGCAGTTTTCTTGTGGTTTTGTTTATGGTTAGAATGTTGCTTTCAATTTTTGACACTAGCTAACATGTGTATTGATGGTAAAATAACTATACCTTATACATGTTATATCAGGTGTTAATCCAAAAGTGCATTTCAAAAAATTTTAAAAAATTTTAAATTGTAAAGTTTTAATGGTTATTTAATCGCTGCAGTAATTTCCACTAACATTCTTACCCAGATATTCTGGACATATGGTCTTGGATTTCCTCTTCATCTGTCATCTGTTTTTTTCATCTATAATGAAAAGTATGCAAAGAAATAAGTATAGTGGAACATATCAATATGTAGAAAACTGTATTCCCTTTTATTTTTTCTTAGAATGTTGCTTTTTCTTTTTGACAGTAGCTAACATCTTTATATTGATGAAAAATAATTATTTTAGATGTTATTCTACAAGAGTACATTTTAAAAATATTTGAATAGTCAAGTTTTAATGGTTGTTTCATCACTGCAGTTATTTCCACTAACATTCTTACCCAGATATTCTGGACATATTGTCTTGGCTTTCCTCTTCATCTGTCTGTTTTCTTCACCTATGAAAGGTAAGCAAAGAAATAAGTATAGTGGAACATATCAATATGTAAAAAACTTTTTTGCTTTTTTTTCTTAGAATGTTGCTTTTACTTTTTGACAGCAGCTAACAGCTTTATATTGATGGCAAATAATTTAACCTTATTTCAGCTGTTATTCTAAAAGTGTACATTTTTTAAAATATTTAAATTGTCAAGAAGTTTTAATGGCTGTTTTATCGCTGCAATAATTTCCACTAATATTCTTACCCAGATATTCTGGACATATTTTCTTGGGGTTCCTCTCTTCATCGGTAATCTTCTTTCTTCATCTATTAACCAAATAAAGGATTGAAAAAATGTATATAGCATATTTCTTGTCGTTTTGTTTATGGTTAGAATGTTGCTTTCAATTTTTGATACTAGCTAACATGTTTAGGGATGGTAAAATAACTGTACCTTATATCAGGTGTTAATCCAAAAGTGCATTTCAAAAATATTTAAAAAATTTTAAATTGTCAAGTTTTAATGGTTGTTTTATCGCTGAAGTAATTTCCACTAACATTCTTACCCAGATATTCTGGACATATTGTCTTGGCTTTCCTCTTGATCTGTCATCTGTTTTTTTTTCATCTATAATGAAAAGTAAGCAAAGAAATAAGTATAGTGGAACATATCAATATGTAGAAAACTTTATTCCCTTTTAATTTTTCTTAGAATGTTGCTTTTTCTTTTTGACAGCAGCTAACATCTTTATATTGATGGAAAATAATTTAACCTTATTTCAGATGTAATTTTAAAAATTTTGAAAAAATATTTAAATTGTCATGAAGTTTTAATGGCTGTTTTATCGCTGCAATAATTTCCACTAACATTCTTACCCAGATATTCTGGACATATTTTCTTGGGGTTCCTCTCTTCATCGCTAATCTTCTTTCTTCATCTATTAACCAAATAAAGGATTGAAAAAATGTATATAGCAGATTTCTTGTTTTGTTTATGGTTAGAATGTTGCTTTCAATTTTTTATACTAGCTAACATGTGTAGGGATGGTAAAATAACTGTACCTTATATCAGGTGTTAATCCAAGAGTGCATTTCAAAAATATTAAAAAAAAATTTTTAATTGTCAAGTTTTAATGGTTGTTTTATCGCTGCAGTAATTTCCACTAACATTCTTACCCAGATATTCTGGACATATTGTCTTGGCTTTCCTCTTCATCTGTCATCTGGTTTCTTCATCTATAAAAGGTAAGCAAAGAAATAAGTATAGTGGAACATATCAATATGTAGAAAACTGTATTCCCTTTTATTTTTACTTAGAATGTTGCTTTTACTTTTTGACAGTAGCTAACATCTTTATATTGATGAAAAATAATTTAACCTTATTTCAGATGTTATTCTACAAGAGTACATTAAAAAAAATATTTAAATAGTCAAGTTTTAATGGTTGTTATATCGCTGCAGTAATTTCCACTAACATTCTTACCCAGATATTCTGGACATATTGTCTTGGCTTTCCTCTTCATCTGTCATCTGGTTTCTTCATCTATAAAAGGTAAGCAAAGAAATAAGTATAGTGGAACATATCAATATGTAGAAAACTGTATTCCCTTTTATTTGTACTTAGAATGTTGCTTTTACTTTCTGACAGCAGCTTACAGCTTTATATTTGATGGCAAATAATTTAACCTTATTTCAGATGTAATTCTATAAGAGTACATTTTAAAAAATATTTAAATTGTCATGAAGTTTTAATGGCTGTTTTATCGCTGCAATAATTTCCACTAATATTCTTACCCAGATATTCTGGACATATTTTCTTGGTGTTCCTCTCTTCATCAGTAATCTTCTTTCTTCATCTATTAACCAAATAAAGGATTGAAAAATGTATATAGCAGATTTCTTGTGGTTTTGTTTATGGTTAGAATGTTGCTTTCAATTTTGGACTCTAGCTAACATGTGTATTGATGGTAAAATAACTGTACCTTATATTGGGTGTTAATCCAAAAGTGCATTTCAAAAATATTTAAAAAATTTTAAATTGTAAAGTTTTAATGGTTATTTAATCGCTGCAGTAATTTCCACTAACATTCTTACCCAGATATTCTGGACATATGGTCTTGGCTTTCCTCTTCATCTGTCATCTGTTTTTTCATCTATAATGAAAAGTAAGCAAAGAAATAAGTATAGTGGAACATATCAATATGTAGAAAACTTTATTCCCTTTTATTTTTTCTTAGAATGTTGCTTTTTCTTTTTGATAGCAGCTAACAGCTTTATATTGATGGAAAATAATTTAACCTTATTTCAGATCTAATTCTAAAAGTGTACATTTTAAAAAATATTTAAATTGTCAAGAAGTTTTAATGGCTGTTTTATCCCAGTTTAGAGCAGTTTAAGCAGCAGATCAGAAAAACAGATACATACAATAATATGTAATATATCTTACTTGTAATGGAAACCAGATCATATACATTTATGCTCAAATGAAGACTTACTCTGTCTCTGTGGGTGGGGCCATCAACTGTCTACATTGCCTTGCCAGCACACACTATTCTGTCTATTCTGGTCTATCTATTCAGTCATGTAGGGGCTTGTCATATGGTCTGAATGTTTGCTTCGTCAGGGTATGTCTAATTCGACCTCACTTTGCAGAATCTGACTGGTCACCAATTCTTGTTTCACACTCCCAGATATAAATATTACAAATCTCTTGCCATCTAATGCAGATGTGCCTTTACATAATAAAGTCAGGATCTGCTATGCATCGTTTTTGTTGTCTGGAATTATTCACATCTATACATAAAGACTTTTTTTCAGTTGAATATTCACAATTTTGTTTTGGTGCTCTGTTGGAAAGCCTAGACACTGGCTATTCTCATCTCATCAGTTTTGGATACAACATCTGTGTAGGTTGACAACAGTTGACTCCCAATACATGTATTACCTGAGTTTACTTCATATCTGAGGTTCTAAAAAAGTGACAATTTTTGTCTTCATAGACTTAAATAAACTTTTTTTTTGGTAGGGCCTACTTTTGTGTAATGTTTTGGGAAATTTTATAATTTAATACACTTTTTCAGTAAAAAAAAATTTCTTTCAGAATAAACAAAGTCGATCTAGCGATCACTAATACCCCCGCATTTTGTAAAAATTTCTAACGTTTTTCGTGGACTGTGACCTTGAAATTTGATAAATTTCCACCAAAATCAATAGGCTTATTACCAACAAAATATATAACAATATTTTACAGTTTCATTAAAATCGGATGCAAACTTTTTGAGTTATTGTACGGAAACAACTTTTTTGTAAAAATTTCTAACGTTTTTCGTGGACTGTGACCTTGAAATTTGACGTATTTCCCACAAAATCAATAGGCTTCTTACCAACCTGATATATAACAATATCCCAAAGTTTCATTCAAATCACATGCAAACTTTTTGAGTTATCGTCCGGAAACAACTTTTTTTGTAAAAATTTCTAACGTTTTTCGAGGACTGTGACCTTGAAATTTGACGTATTTCCCCCAAAATCAAAAGGCTTTTTACAAACCTGATATATAACAATATCCCAAAGTTTCATTCAAATCAGATGTAAACTTATTGAGTTATTGTCCGGAAACAACTTTTTTGTTAAAATTTCCAAAGTTTTTCGTGGACTGTGACCTTGAAATTTGACGGATTTCCCCCAAAATCAATAGGCTTCTTACCAACCTGATATATAACAATATCCCAAAGTTTCGTTCAAATCGGATGTAAACTTTTTGAATTATCATCCGGAAACCAAATGTGGACGGACGAACGGACGGACGGACATGAGGACCACTATATACCCCCGACTCTGACGACCGGGGGTATAAAAATTAATTCAAGCCAGTCAGGTAAAACAACAACTTGTTAAATGATAAAATATGGATAATACCATTCCCAGACTAAAGAAAATGTTTACCTTCATGTTGCGATTTTTTATTCCTATACAATTACTTGATTGTATGCAATTACTTCTAGTTTTCGGCAAGTATTTGTCTGCACTTCATCAGATCTTTTCTGTTCACAAGACTTCCAGCAAAAACTGACCTATTAGCTTATTCCATTTTTGCAAAATTAAATTAAAAAGATTGCAAAAAAAGTTAGCCAAATTTTTTTCGTCCAAGGTGTAGATCTCCTTAAACATAAACTACCTTAAATTAAATTTAACTAAGCAAACTTGAGTTAAGTTTACCATTAACTCAAATCTAATTACTCAACTCTCAACTGCACACTCAACTCCTCTTCTAACTCCACTCTCACTCCACTGGACTCTCAACTCCACTGTAATCTAAATATACAAAATAATTTTTGAAAGCCATGATCTATTGTATATTTTCCTATGGGCATTGCATTGTATCAGTCAAATTTAACACTCAGTGATTGCTATGAGTTAAATTTGCAGAAACAATGTTCGACCATACTTAAATATTCATAAATCATGCCTTCCATAAATCATTTTGATTCCAATATGGAAATTTGGTAGTTTGATTAATTCTACCATGGCATTCCATATTAGAACTAAACTTAACTTAATAAATTCTACACCTTTTATACTCAATGAGTATGTAAAAAGTTATACTTAATGAGTATGTAAAAAGTTTTTTATAGAGTTTGAAAGTTTTCATGTTAATATGGAATAAATAGGAACAGCCCTCTTTGGTCATCTGAAATATAAATGAATAATAACTGAAGAGAACCAAGTAATGTTGGACAGAAAAAATAAACAAGTATATTCCTAAAGTTGCTAAAACAAATGCATTCACATCAGTAGTTGAACCAAGTGTGGACACACAAAAATGTCTTGCCTGCATTCCACATCAGTTAGTGATAAAAATTACTCATGAGCAACACCTAATCAAGACCATCATCTTTTCATCAGCAACCTATATGCCAAAAATTGTTTTCATCTTGTACATAGTTTCTGATGAACTGACTTAATCTTAAAATTATTGTATGTACATGTTACAGGGTTAGGATCTGACTGTTTTGTTTGCTGTATTTTCTGGTTGTTGGAATGGTGTTTAACCAATGTCCCCCACCGAGGCCCCTTAAATATGTTGGATGCTGACACAACATGAATAGTAATTGTATTCAGCATGAACAATAAATGCTTCTGTTTATTTTTTATATAAGTATTAATAATTCACATAATTGTTTCTGAAATTTTTGAATTAATATATTATACATTGAAAATTTAAAAGCTGTATAATCAAAGATATATCTAGCAAGTGGTAAACCAGGGCAATAAACTCAATTGGTATACAGTGGCAATAAATTCAATTACAAGCAAACATTGAACAAAAATTTTTTTTTACATGTATACATTGTATTGTAGGAAGAGAAAAAAGGACTTCACACTCATCAAAATTCTCAGGAGAAACACAAAAAGCTGGTGAAAATTCAGAGATGTGTAGCAGGAAAACAGCAGCAATCCCCCTTTTAAATAAAAAAAAATCCCTTTATATATATATATATATATTTTTTTTATATAGAAAATCATCTAAAGCACAAAATAAAAGCATTGCACATTAGAAGTTCTGGATAGGATAACAGACCTTTTTCAACTTTCTATTTTTCTAAATTCCAAAATTCAGTGGACGCAACTGTGTGGAGAAATGGTTGGAATATGTTGAACTACTGCCCGGATAAAACTTAATGGTTAATTATTCAGTCATGAAACAGCTCCACATGGTGACAAGTGAACAGAATAAAATAAGGAGATGTAAAAAAAAGCCGCCCCACATAGTTTTACCATTAAGCTATTGAATGTCAGATAAAGGAACCTACTTCCGTTTTTTTATTAAAAAAAATTTGATCACGCACAATCATTGAAAAGAAACAGCGTTTGCAGTTGACAATTTTGGACGGTGCAGGTTATGTTCAATTCCGAGTAATAATTTAAAATAGAGTTGAGAATAATCACGAAGTTCGACAAACAAGATGAATTGTTCGATTCCCGTTTTACTTTCCAAAGAAGGCGACACATTTTTAAAACGTGAGTAACATATTGCTATTCGAGCGTACCGCCACATTTTTGATTAGTAAATCGAGTACTTAGTGAATTTCTGGGACACCATACAATTTTAAACATATACGTGTAACAGTAGAAAAAAATAATGAAAATTGTCCGTACGTATTTTTATAATCTAAAACAAAAATATGTCAAGGCCAGATTTTTACAAATAATTCTTAAATAAATATTAAGAAGTGCCTGTCGAAACAATAAAAAAAAATTAAACTTACATTAAACTGCTCCTTTATCGCAAAACATGTCTACCTTTTTCAAAGCTTGCACGGGTAAATAGTGTTCACAATTTAAAATGAACACGTGGTACGTTTTGCTTGTGCTGACGGGAAGGTTTTATTGATAAAGTGAGTTGTAATCGGACATGTTAATTTTGTTAGTTGTATTCGATAAAGAACACAGAGTACGATCATGTGTTCGGCTTGGATTAAACGTATAAAAGACTTCACAATTATTAACATTAACTATACATGACTGTACTTTGCATAACTTTGACTTTGATTTCTGTACATCAAATCGGCTTTAAATGATTTCGTAGCTTACTTAAAAACTAGTTTATTGACGTAAATAATGCAAAAGGATTGGACAAAGCCTTTTTATAACTAAATTTAGCCAATCTCGGGAACAAATAAAATTGTTCTGGTTATCTACTAATAAAGGAAAAATACTATATGATGTGGTTGACAAACATTGTTATTCGAGCACGCCGAGACATTTTTATGAGTAAATCAAGCGCCTGATAAGTAATTCAGAGACAATAAAATTTGTAATCTATTTGTGTAACAGACGACACAAAATAGTGTTTTTTTCAATTTCTTTTTTTTTATAATCCGAGATTAAAACAAATATGGCATGGCAAATTTGTTTAAATAATTCTAAATAAACATTTCCGAGCGTCTGTAATAACGAAAAAAATCAAACATAAAACTTACATTTTACTGCGCCATTTTCACAAAACATGACTTTTTTCAAAGCTTCCAAGAGTAATGTGAGCACGTGGTACGTTTTTCTAGGGCTTCTGGGAAGGGTTTTCGTTGTCCTTCACTCATTTATCAAAAATAAATGGACTGGGACGGTTCCCAGTGCTCGATCCACAGAGCAGCTCAGCGCGTCCCCGGGTTGCGGATAGGGGAGACCCTCTCGTTGGGGGTTGTCAGGTCATAATACGGAAAGCCTGGCCGCGGACCATAGTGGGTAACGTGTTTGAAGAGTGCCACGCTCCTTGCACGATAAAGATCCCTTTGTAGATTTCGCAAAAGAGTAGGCTCATTGTAGCCGCTACAAGTCTAAATTCTCCGACCCTACCCAATACTCCGTACTTTTCCAGTGGCAGTCAAAATTTTGTTCCCTGTGTCCCATCCCACCACTTTTTAATTGATGAATTGTTTGTTAACTTGTTCCCATCTTGAATATAGCTGAAATACTGATCGCTGGACGTAAAGCAAACATCCAATCAATCAATCAAAAATAAATAGAAGTCTTTTAAATTATTCGAACGACCCTTTGTTCGTTTTGGATAAAACATTGAACAAGTTTTTTTTCAAATATTAACATTAAATTATTAAAATGAACATGCATGTATATGATTGCATAATCTGGATTTTAAGTATAAGTAAAATAACTTTTTTATAAGATTCGTTTTAGGCTCATTTTGATAAGACACGGTTCCACTATTAAGTAGCCAACAAATTGATGGGAAACCCCATTCAAACACACTTCTATACATACCTTTGTAAGCTTATTTCAGATTCTACTAGAACGAATAATCGTACCCTCGCATTTATGGTTAATCCGACAAATCACAAAACTAACTTCGGATTATAACGGCAGTAAAATTGGGCCTAAGATTCTACATACAACTCTCTATTTATTTCTGGTTCTTTATTTTAAATTATTCCCATTTTCACTGTATATATACATATATTTATGCTGCGGAATAAAGAAACGTTATTCTATAAAATACTTGCATTTAGTAATATGAATTGGGGGCGTTTTTGTTGGGTGTTTTTTGGTAGGGGCGTTTTTGCCTGCACCCGGCCGTATCAGAACATCGGACTGCTTGACTATATATCTTGAATGGTTGTAGACCAATACAATGTACGTATGTATTACTGATATGTAATAATCATATATAATTAAGATATTGGAATGTTCTCACAATTGAGAAATGTATAAATTTTTGAATTTATGCCGGAGATATTTATCTGTCAGACATACATGCTGGCAGTGATGCAATACAAATTTTAAATAAAAGGAGACGATTTACGTGACTGAAAATGAGTTTTTGAACTCTTCTGGAAAATATTTGTATTGCATTCTCTGTTTTATCCATATTTTCAACTTTAACGTTTCGTTTCTCCTTGCAGACATTTTGACAACTACATTGATCTACAGTGCGGCGTTTATTATGTTTATTTATATTTGTAACACATGTGTGTGCTGTTTACATTGGGTGGAATGAATCAATCACAACAAACTTCACTAACTTCTTATTATTAGTTCAAAGTCTCCCCATGTATGCTTTTTCGTCTTTGCTCCAATGGGGGGAATTAGTTCAGATGTGGGTTATCTGATTCAACTATATCGATTCCTTTACTGAATGTCTTAGTTTAATGCTACGCACTTAATTCAAGTATTTAAAGAAACTTTTTCAGTGGTAGTTTACAAAAATGTATGTTGCTGCAGGTTAATAGAATAGCTAAATGATATTTTATACACCTATCTTTTCGTGTTTTGTTATATAATATTTAAATCATTTCCAGTAATGGGAGTCATCTAACCCTAGATAAAGTGCACAAACATGTTAGGGTCCGCTTAAGGCACACAGAAGCTTTGAGAAAAATGATGTAAAATCTGAACTCTGGGCATTTTCTTCAAATTTTCACGTGCCTTAAAATCAACTGGAATTCCCTAAAAATCCCTCGCAGCGGTCAGGTTAGAGGTGGAGATATTTTTGTCAGTATCTAGGTAGTGTCCAGGTTTAAATATACACATTCAGTTAGAACCTATTCGATTTTAAATGTAGAATAACGTTTTCCAATACCTCTATTAAAGTTTAAATCAGTGTCTGTATCATTCTGCAAAAAGGTGCTAAATATCGAAAAAAAAAAGAAATAAGGGTTTATCAAATAGACTTTTCCTTGCTTACGTCATGTTTTAGTTCTTTTTCTACATTTTTATACACCCATCGTATTATAGGAACACCCATGGAGGGCGGGCGTTGTCCACAGCAATTTCGATCCGCTCTCTTACTCAAACAGTTGTTTCCCGATCTTCGTGATACTGGGGGAAAATGTATATGGGTATAATATCTCGATCAAGATTGATAACTAGCCTAATTGCTTCAGCCACTTCAGAGTTATGACCCCTTAATTATACAAAAACTGGTAATTTTCGATGGGCGTACTTTGTAGTACTTTGGCACTTTTTTAATGTGCATGTCATGGCATGCTGGCGTATGCGGAGCTACGCCCCAGGAGTAGTTGATGAACCTTTCAGTGCCTGCTTCTACGCAGTTACGGCACATATTAACTTAACTATGTGCTATACATGTACAGACAGCCCAAAAATAAATTAAACAAGGAAATGATCTAATGGATCATGCGGAATAGTTCGCAAACGATGGCAGCCATGCCGCAGTGTTATCTGCCTGTACGCGTGTACGCTTCTGAAATCACAAGATGACGGCCATTATCAAATTTAAATTTTTATGACAAACATCCATTCAGAACATCTTAATCTAAAACTTTTTTATTTTTAAGGATTTTTTTTTATTTTAAAAATGGCCGCCATACAGTTGGAACCAAATTAGCATGCATATACTAGGTTTTGAAGATCAATTCTATGAGGAATAACAGTGTTAAATATGGAATTGGCAAAGGTTTTCACACAAATTTGGTAGCTGAGTTAAATGTCCTGGTTGGAAGCTTCATTTAGACCCTTTATATAAATGTGTGTCCTTTAAAAGAAGCTCGCTATTATAATCACAGGCACTTGGGGTCAGGATAATTTTTTTATGAAATAAAATGCCAATAAATGAGTTTACATTGTGTATTCAATCATTTGCATGGTAACTAGTCTGAAATGGCTTATTGCGAAATATTGCCCCTAGAAAAATAATAAATTTCTCTTCATTATATGAGATAATTAAAATGAATTCGAGGAAGAGACTACACATTTTGTCTCTGAAAAAAGAACCTTGGTACAGGGTCGATTCGCCCGGGTCGTTTCGCGCTTATATAACTTGAGTCGTTTCAATACGACTTCTTAAAAAAAGTGTCGAAGCTGATTATCTTTAAACAATAAAGCGTATTTTATGTTTTGAGGATAATAATCTTTAAGTAATAAAGCGTATTTTCACAAAATAGCTTATATTTGAACTTTGTGTATAAAAAATTATACAAAGGGCGTAATTAAACTTGAAGTAATTTGTTTTTTTTCTTAAATTACTTCATTAAAATAATTAAATTAAGTTGTTAATCACTGTCAAATACCTATTATTACTTTTTAATGTAATGATTACAAGAAATTAAATTAAACTATGTTATGATTAAATAAAATTTCCCTGCCGGGCTTTAAAAAAATCCCAATTCCGATAATATCAACTTTAAATTGTGACTTTCTAATATTATGTTTTACCGCTTCCGTTTTTGGTCAACTGGTTCCCTTTGTTTTGTTCAAATGCTCAAGCAAATTGCGAAGTAATACAAAGTAACAGTTGTCCTAAATATTGTATCCTGATTTAGCGGATTCATCGATTTCCTGATATGTCCGAGCCACAGAAGAAGAAAGCAGCCATGTCAACTCTTGATCAGCTGAAGAAACTAACTGTCATTGTGGCAGACACTGGAGATTTCGAATGTAACTATTCCCAATCATCCTGATGACATGTTAAGTCAATGATAAAGTCGTAACCGAGTGGCTATTTTACCATAAAAAGCAAATATTAAGAACAATAATTTATAGCAAGATTTTAATGAATCAGGGTAGTTTCGTAACCATTCCCTTTCGCACCGGGTCGTTTCATACCGAGTGGTTACGACCCGACAGGTACATCCTTTTGATCTTATAGGCCTATTTAAAAAAACACTCGAATTTCGGCGATTTTCGTTCATTCAGCAATGTAAACAATTAACTCAAGGCTATTTGACTTTTAAAATATCTTTCATTTATTGCTCTAACCAAATGATTCCTAAACTGAGACTAGTATAACTAAGGGGACTGACCACTCGCGAAGTCTTCAGTTTAAAAAGTACGATTTCCTTGTCGCATGAGACTGCTGGAACGAGAATAAACGAGAATGCAGAAATGACAGCATCTCAAGTACAATACGATACTAATATTTCAGTAAATTTGTGCAATTATCTCGTGACAGTAAATATTTTTTTATTTTATTTTTTTTAATTTTAAGTGTTTTATTTGCCTCATTGTATTAACTTGACCCCATGTTTATCATTTTAAAAAATATTGAAATCAGCGAAAAGTTGGGAGTTTTTTAACAGATGCCATTTTTGTATGTCATTTTTACGAACTTTATACTTTCAGACCATATATCATTGTAATGCAAAATTACACATTTAAAAGGTCATGAAGGTATAGACCAACCAATTCATCTTTTTTTGTCGCGTTGCAGCATATATTATTTTTGTTGTGAATCCCCAGTTATTATCGCATTACGTAGCATGAAATATTAGCATGTTTTCGGGAAGACGGCACAAATTTTTAAACGGTCCCCTTAAATGAAACCAATCCACGCCTTTATTATGAACGCAGTATTCCTTTTTCTTTCACATACTGTTCCACACAATGAAGCTAAATTATGAAGGAAATGAAGGCTGGATAATTATCATATTGTTTTGGGTTTTTCGAGCCAATTGCAAATTCAACATGGCTTCCAGGGCCATTAATGCATTCTGATTGGCTGAAATTCAAAAATCTTTTTCTCATAAACTGCTTGGCAGATTGATTTGAAATTTTGCAGAAATGTACCTTAGGTGGTCCTTTACAAAGTTTGAGTTTTTTGTGCCGATCCAAAATCCAAGATGGCGACCATCGCTGGACCCTATGGGAAAAACATACAAACAACTTCTTCTCTGAAACTGTTCCATACAATGAAGCCAAATTATGAAGAAAAAATGATTAATGGATATTTATCTTATTATTTTGAGTTTTTTGAGCCAATTGCAAATTGAACATGTCTTCCGGGGCAACTAATGGGTTCTGATTGGCTGAAATTTCAAAAATCTTCTTTTTACAAACCGCTTAGCAGATTGATTTGAAATATTGAACAAATGTACCTTAGATGGTCCTCTATAAAATTTGAGTTTTTTGTGGCGATCCAAATTCCAAGATGGCCACCACGGTGGAAAACAGCTTAACATAGGTCCCTATGGGAAAACCATACAAAGAGCTTTTTCTCTGAAACTCAGTTCCACACATTTTAACCAAATAAGGCAGAAGTGAATCTTAGATATTAATCTTATTAATTTAAGTATGTTTCGACCCGATAGGAAATTTAACATGGCTGCCAGAGCTGCAAATGCGTTCTGACCAACTGAGATTTTAAAATTTGTTTTCTAACAAACCGCTTGGCAGATTTTAGGATATGTGATATTGTATGGTCCTCTACCA
Source organism: Limnoperna fortunei (assembly GCA_944474755.1). Lineage (NCBI taxonomy): Eukaryota > Metazoa > Mollusca > Bivalvia > Mytilida > Modiolidae > Limnoperna > Limnoperna fortunei. The sequence continues at coordinate 25,228,700 of OX104118.1, forward strand.
ATTTTGAGTTTTGTGTTTCGATCCAAAATACAAGATTGCTGACACCATGGAACATCACTTAACATACTAACCTATGAAAAAACATAAAAACTGCTTCTTCTCAGAAACTCTCCTACTGCTGATTGTAAATTCAACATGGCAACATTCATAGAAATAGCATCTTCACTTAAACTCTTTTGCATTTAATATCAAAATTTGCAAGAAAAGTCTTGTCTTTAAAAGTTTTTTTGTAAGTCATGTGAGCGATACAGGCTCTTAAGAGCCTCTAGTTAGCTCACCTGACCCAAAGGGTCAGGTGAGCTATTGCCATCACTTGGCGTCCGTCGTCGTCGTCCGTCGTTGTCGTCGTCGTTTGCTTTTCTTCAAAAAATCTTCTCCTCCAAAACCACTGAAGGGATTGCTTTGAAACTTTGCATACATCATCAGTAAAATGCCCTCTACCAAGTTTGCCAAATCATGGCCTCAGACCAACCAACATGGCCACCATGGCTAAAAATAGAACAGAGGGGTCTCCTCTTAAACCAATGAAAGGACTGCTTTGAAACATTGCATACATTATCTTTAGGATGTCCTCTACCAAAATTGTCTAAATCATGAGACCTGACTACCTACATAGCTACGTTGGATTAAAATAGAAAAAATGAAAAAAAGGGGGGGGGGTCGAGAGAGTTTTCGACTGATAGTTAAAAAAAGTATAACAGGTACAGAAAATTTGAAGTGAACCTCCCTTCTCCCTCTAACCATCAAAAGATCCTCCTTATAGGAGTTATTTCACTTAAAAGGTCAAAATTAATGATTTTTGCAGAAGTGTTGAGCAATTCCTTATAGCAAACAAAAGCTGGATAAAAAAGGGTTGTTTGGTTTCAGGTTCAGGTGAGCGATACAGGCTCCTGGGAGACTCTAGTTTAAAATCTTCTCCTCTGAAACAACTGAAAGTACTGCTTTGAAACTGTGTACACATCATCCGTCAAATGTCCTCAACCAAGTTTGCACCAACCATGGCTGCAGATTAACCAACATGGCCACCATGGCTTAAAATCAGAGGGGGGGGGCGGTAAAATACAGTTTTTGGCTTATATTTAAAAATGTGTAACAGATACAGGAAAACTTAAGAGACATGCCTTCATCTGCATCAAAAGCTCTACAAAAAACTCTATTGGGTTGAAGTTGTATGATGACTCCTTATAGGAGTTTTTGCCCTTTAATTGTCGAAATTGATTATTTTTGACATTTTTGCCTCAAAATCTTGTAAATTATTAGAACTAGAGAAAAAGTAAGCATTGCTTAATTGTTCTTCTCTATGAGGGCTACAAAAATGACTTTAGGGTCAAGATTGTCTGATGAACCATTGAGGAATTATTCTCCTTGAACATTTTTTTAATCAATTTTACTTGATTTTAAAAAATCTTCTCCTCTTAAACCAATGAAAGGACTGCTTTGAAACATTGCACACATCATCTTTAGGATGTCCTCTACCAAAATTATTCAAATCATGACACCTGACTACCTACATAGCTACATTGGATTAAATAGCAAAAATGAAAAAAGTTGGAGGGGGGGTCGAGAGAGTTTTCGACTGATAGTTAAAAAAGTATAACAGGTACAGCAAATTTGAAGTGAACCTCCCTTCTCCCTCTAACCATCAAAAGATCCTCCTTATAGGAGTTATTTCCCTTAAAAGGTTAAAATTAATGATTTTTGCAGAAGTGTTGGGCAATTCCTTATAGCAAAGAAAAGCTGGATAAAAAAGGGTTGTTTGGTTTCAGGTTCAGGTGAGCGATACAGGCTCCTGGGAGCCTCTAGTTTTTATTCCATATTGTACCTTTGTAGTGCTAAAATCCAATTTAAAACAATTCTACATGATAACATATATCCTTATTTTTTATATAATGCTTTTTGTTGTTGACATGTCCCAAATCATCCTTGACATTTGCTATGGGAATTTTGCATAGGAAGTCATCCATTTGAGTTTCTACAGGGACCTAGCAGTATTTTCTAAAAGATTGTCTGCTTTCGTAACGTTCAATGGTATTCAGACAAACCCCGAAACTTTTCCCGCCTTAACTGCAGATGATTTATTACCTGAAGGATTTTGAACAGACAACAATGGACTTTTCCAAACATAACCTCTGTTGTAATTTGGGTCAAAATTTACTACACAAATGTGATCTATCAAAATGGAAAATCAACCACATTTTTAAATGCTAAATAACTTGAATTCAATTTACACATTTTTGGATCTACAAAAGGAGCATAAGCTGGACCATACTCGGTAAGCAGTTTTCATTTGTCATGCAAAACCCCTCACCAAAATACATCAACATTTAGTATAGACAGTTTTAAATAAAGATTGCATATAAAAGTAAGTTGATAAAAATAATTATAGCATAAATGAACTAAAAAAATAACAAAAGCCCCAAATACATAAACACAATTACATATAAATACTTTTGTCAATTTTTCATTGATTAATTGTCTCTTTATCAAGGGTTTTCACAATTTAAATAATAATAATAAACCATGCAAAATACTTGAAATATGTGTTTTAAACTAACAGCTACAAAATATAGGTAAACATATGGGAAAAAATGCTGTATTGTTCCTAACTGGTGGATGTTGTTCAAAGTGAATACAATACCCACACCAGTCAATATATTGTTCCTAACTGGTGGATGTTGATCAAAGTGAATACAGCACCCACACCAGTCAATATATTGTTCCTAACTGGTGGATGTTGTTCAAAGTGAATACAGTACCCACATCAGTCAATATATTGTTCCTAACTGGTGGATGTTGATCAAAGTGAATACAGCACCCACACCAGTCAATATACATTGTATTGTTCCTAACTGGTGGATGTTGTTCAAAGTGAATACAGTACCCACACCAGTCAATATATTGTTCCTAACTGGTGGATGTTGATCAAAGTGAATACAGTACCCACACCAGTCAATATATTGTTCCTAACTGGTGGATGTTGTTCAAAGTGAATACAGTGCCCACACCAGTCAATATATTGTTCCTAACTGGTGGATGTTGTTCAAAGTGAATACAGTGCCCACACCAGTCAATATATTGTTCCTAACTGGTGGATGTTGATCAATGTGAATACAGTACCCACACCAGTCAATATATTGTTCCTAACTGGTGGATGTTGATCAAAGTGAATACAGCACCCACACCAGTCAATATATTTATAAATATAGGTAAACATATGGGAAAAAATGCTATATTGTTCCTAACTGGTGGATGTTGTTCAAAGTGAATACAATACCCACACCAGTCAATATATTGTTCCTAACTGGTGGATGTTGATCAAAGTGAATACAGCACCCACACCAGTCAATATACATTGTATTGTTCCTAACTGGTGGATGTTGTTCAAAGTGAATACAGTACCCACACCAGTCAATATATTGTTCCTAACTGGTGGATGTTGTTCAAAGTGAATACAGTACCCACATCAGTCAATATATTGTTCCTAACTGGTGGATGTTGATCAAAGTGAATACAGCACCCACACCAGTCAATATACATTGTATTGTTCCTCACTGGTGGATGTTGTTCATAGTGAATACAGTACCCACACCAGTCAATATATTGTTCCTAACTGGTGGATGTTGATCAATGTGAATACAGTACCCACATCAGTCAATATATTGTTCCTAACTGGTGGATGTTGATAAAAGTGAATACAGTACCTACACCAGTCAATATATTGTTCCTAACTGGTGGATGTTGATCAAAGTGAATACAGTACCTACACCAGTCAATATATTGTTCCTAACTGGTGGATGTTGATCAAAGTGAATACAGTACCCACACCAGTCAATATATTGTTCCTAACTGGTGGATGTTGATCAATGTGAATACAGTACCTACACCAGTCAATATATTGTTCCTAACTGGTGGATGTTGATCAAAGTGAATACAGTACCCACACCAGTCAATATATTGTTCCTAACTGGTGGATGTTGATCAAAGTGAATACAGTTCCCACACCAGTCAATATATGAGCCGTCTCATGAGAAAAGGTACAAAAACTAATTTTTTACCGAAATTCAGATTTTAACATTTTATTATAGCTTAAGTCCTGCTGATTTATATACGCTTTTCCGTTTGTTGGTATCTTTATTAATAAGGAAAATATTCACATTTGAAATTGGGCTGATAAATACAAAAAACGTCAAAAAATAGAGTTTGACGTCGGAAAGTTTTCGCGAATACATACCTCATCCACAAACTCTGTAACACAAAGTTGGTCTTTGAAGGTCTTTTTATACAAACTATTACAAACAAGTTTTTAATTGACACGGAAATAGTATCGTTTGGATTTGATCGTTATGAATTGTTGATTCGATCGTTCTAAATTAAATTAATTTGCAATTATTATTGTTTGGCAATAAAACAATTTAAATTGGTTACCTTTTCTTGTTTTCGCAACACAAGCTGATGTTCTGAATTCAAAGAGTAAAATGTAAGCCGGATCACATAGATCAATAGAACTAATAATCGTAGCCTCGCGTTCTTTTTTTTTTTTTTTTTGGCGAGGGTACGAATTTAGTCCCATTACTCGTAATGTAGCAGAGTGGGAGTGAATCTCTCCCATCACTTTGATGTCAAAAAGAAGTTGCATATATAATCCGCCGTGGTCAATCTTGATATATTTCAACAGTGTCATCATTTTTTTTTATCGGTTTCGTGTTTAAGATCGATCATTATTGATACGTGATGATAGTTATTGAAGTTTTTTATAATCCGCTGTGTGTTGTGTATTAATTGACATTTGTGTCTACACAAAAAACATTCAGAAACCCGAAACTGAATGGTGTGTTGCATCTTGGGAAAAGTATATGTAAATGACTGGATTCTTACTACAGATTGGTTGTTACAGTATGCAAATTAGTATGATTTTTCCAAACTTAGGTCACATTATCCATATACGGAAAAATGATCAACATAGCATTTTCCACGTGCATCTTCAAAAACGAAAAAGGACATTTCTTCAATAAATATCGTTTCCCGTTATATTCCCAATGTCTGAAGCTTTTATAACGTAAAGAAGAAGATGAATATTATGTTCGAATTTTGCATAAATAGACCTAAGGTAGAATTTTTTATTTGCTACATTACGAGCAATATGACTGAATTCTGCCGTTAATCCGACAAATCACAAAATTAACTTCGGATTATAACGGCAGTAAAATTCGACCTAATAGATCAAGAAATCAATTATAATGGAAAATCGTCAAAAACAACACAAATACAATAAAATCATCAATAACATAGTTTTACTTTTAAAATGCAGATCGAAAATCGCATTAAAAGAATTGAAAGAAAGTATTCGAATAAAAATAAGCTTCGTGCTTTTTAGAATATACATACGAAATATTGAAAATTTAGTTTTTGATGCAGGCTTTATCACGGCAAGTATCAAATAAGCGCACAGGACGTTATGCTATTACAAAGTCTGTTTAAAATACAAAATCTCTCTATATATTCTTTACATAAGCTTCTGACCGATTAATCCCAGTTTGTTGTTACTGAGTGTATCGGTAATTTATGACCCAATAAATTAGCTGATACGGTGGCCGAGTGGTTAAGGTAGTTGTTCTACTATTGATCACGTAGTCTGTCAACACTGAGATTGCGGGTTGGATTCTCACTGCATTCAGGATGCACTCGACTCCAATCTTAATTGACAAGGATTGCCAGTTTTCCTACCGCAGGTCGGGGGTTCTCTCCGGCTTCCTCCCCCAATAAAAACTGGTCGCCACAGTATAGCTGAAAAATTGCTGAAAGTGGCGTTAAAACACCATTCAAACAAACAAACAAACAATCTTACTAACTTTATCAGCGGTGACATTGTACGTATTATGGATTACTGTTAAATTACTACGGTACCTGATTTTAAGCGGGTTCCTATGTTTAGCAACCGAGACATATGTAATTATATGTCTCTGTTAGCAATTAGCAGTTCCAAATTTTTACCTGCGCAATTATCTGCATGCATGCACTTGATGCATGCCTCATTCCTTCGCACCGTAACCAAAAGTAGAGAGTGCATGATATAACATGTACATTTGACCCATCTTTTCTTTACCTAAATATGTCAAACAACATTTAAATACTGGCCACATATAACGTGGTAACATGTTAAAATGAGACTCAGTATGGATGTAAATACATACATGTAGCTGCTACATGTACATGTATGTGTATGCGATCATCACCACCCTTGATCTTCCCTGAACCCCAGCCCTCAAGTGTATAATAAAAAAAATACTATACAGTATTGTAGCTCCTATTTTGGATACATACTATTAATACACTACGCACGTGAATGTATTCACGTTTATAATTATATCCTACATACTGTAAATACCTGCGTTTTTGATTTGATGATTGACGTCACGTGGTGACCCCATATGTTCTGTACATAGTAGGCAAGAGTCAGCTACATAGTAACACATAAAAATTAAAGGATTTTGGTTGAATTTCGATGTTTTAAAAGAGTCGGTAGGATACACAATCAGTTGCTTATAACTTATAACAAACATTAGATTTGTCTGATCATATCCTCGAATAAAGGGAAGAAAGAAAGGGATTTATAAGTGGGTTCCTTTGGAACTCGGTATGTGTAACTACTGTTGCCAATTAAAATTGACGATGAAGCTCATTTTTGTTTACACTTTGAATAAAAATAAAAATTATAGAGACCCTCTATTAACACATTTCAATGTTTTAGCCCAAAATCCCGACCTTGAATGTTTAAAAAAAAAGTAAACCCCACAACTTTTTTGCAAATTCATAGTCTTTCCTCCTTCATAAAACAGTCATTGGAAATGAGTACGGGAGTCTCATATGCTTGTTATTTTGTCAAATTTTTGTTTTATTTGTGTATTATCTGTTTGCTGTCACAAATCATTTAAATGTTGACTGTTTTAATTTTTCACACTTTCCACTTACATCATCTTTTGGTGCAGCTATTTTGATTTGTGGACAACATTTTTTTCAAATATCTCTAAAAAAGGATACACCTAAAACTCTATGTAAAATTTAATTTAAAATAGTTTCGGACGAAGAAAGAAATATCGGAGGGTCTTCATCGCGTCCTCGTGGAGCTGCAGGTTGGGGTAGTCCGAATTCATTTGCATAGTCTATTAAAAAATTTGTTTTGGTGTAACACTGACTTTTCCATGTTCATGAGGAACAGCACCATTTTCATCCATATGCATTTTTAAATTTCGGAAATACTTTTCAACAATGTCAAAACAAAGTTTAAAACATTTGCTGCATACTGAACCGCCTTTAAAAGTTAATGAGCACCTTTTCCTTTACTCCGAGAATCCTCTGCTGTCGAACGCTTTTTGGAGTGGGTCGGCACAAGATTCTCGGACTACTTCTCCTCTTTCTTTTACTTTCCGTTTTATCAAAATATTTATTATTTTCGTACGATAAGGATTCCATAAAATACATGTCTCGTTCGAATTTGGTAATTTCCCTAACTAGAAAAATCTTTTATTTCCTTTCAATCAATTGATTCAAGCATTCATGGGGCTTAATTGAACAACAACCTTTAGTAAAAGGCCCCTTCTACATCATTTAAATCATTGTCAAAACACCACCATTACTTTAAATAAACCTATTATCAGATTCAGTATATAATTCAGTTGAAAGCAGACGTAGTTTTTCCGTAGTGTGAATTGTTTACTCAGAACCCCTGACTTGGGAGGATGTAAAGTTTTATAAACAGCGTAAATAAGTAAACAATTCCACTGAAATGCAGTACTCCAAATAATTTGACTTAATTTCATAATCAATGTTTATGACTTCTTACTTTATTTTATTTTATCATTTTTGCTGATTTCATTAATTGATTTTTGGGGGGCGGTGGGGGATGTAAAACAAATTTTGGCTTACAGGGCAAACAAAAAAGAACATTTAAAAATCAGATAGTTTAGGTGTTGTCGATACATGCCCAAGTCAATTTTAATAAGTATTGTGTGTGCGTGTGTGCACAGGAAGCAACGAAAGTGTTTCCGTCCTAGAAAAAAGTTTCGTTGTTGCAAAAATATGAATCTCCCAAAATAATATGGGTTCAAATTCCTGTGTGTGTGTGACAAAAATAATTTTTCAAAAGATTGTGAACGCGTTTAAAGACTTTTTTGCCATTATTCTATAATTTTTTGTTAAAATATAGGTTTATAAACTACAAATAGCAAATCCGATAATAAAAGAATTCGATCTTTTATTGACTCGAGATATTTTTAGAAATGTTGTACATGAAGGATGGTGATTCCGTAAATAGTACTTTCAATTTCACTTGAGCCCGGGATAAGACTACATAGTACAAGGATGATAAAATAAACATTTCACTCTGTACATATTCGTCAAATAAATGACAAATTTCTGAAAATACCAGGCTTGCATCTGGAAATCGTTCAATTCTTCAAAGGCGGGTTTCCAGTAACTGACGTACTGATTATTGACCTGTGGTAAACTCTTTTGTATAGAATTAAAAATATCGTTTTTTTTTTAAATATTACACAGTAATAAATCCATATTTAAATAATCTTTTTCCGAAATTTTGAAAAGTTTTGACAACCCATTGTCAAGTTTTTCACGAATAGACAGTCATCTGCAAAAACAACTCGCAACTGAACAACGCTAAAATCATAACGTTCATTCCGAGGACGTTTTCTCGATAACAACGTCACGAAGTTTTTGTACCTTTTCTCATGAGACGGCTCATATTGTTCCTAACTGGTGGATGTTGATCAATGTGAATACAGTACCCACACCAGTCAATATATTGTTCCTAACTGGTGGATGTTGTTCAAAGTGAATACAGTACCCACACCAGTCAATATATTGTTCCTAACTGGTGGATGTTGTTCAAAGTGAATACAGTACCCACACCAGTAAATATATTGTTCCTAACTGGTGGATGTTGTTCAAAGTGAATACAGTACCAACACCAGTCAATATATTGTTCCTAACTGGTGGATGTTGTTCAAAGTGAATACAGTACCCACACCAGTCAATATATTGTTCCTAACTGGTGGATGTTGTTCAAAGTGAATACAGTAACCACACCAGTCAATATATTGTTCCTAACTGGTGGATGTTGATCAATGTGAATACAGTACCATCCCCTTGTATGCTGCTTAGAAATGATGTCATTTTATAATAAAAAATTTTATGTTTTAATATGTCTTATTACCAGAATTCTGTTGATGCAATAATTGTGCATATTTTGTTGGTATTCTTAGATAGTTCTCGTTAGGTTTTCTTCGTCCTGTTTGTTGGAAGGTTTCTCTGATTATATCAAATTTTTGTTTTTAATACCACAATCAGAACGCATAATTAACCAATTCATTCAATTTATAAATTTTAACGACGTCCTAAACATAGTTTCTCCGGTTTCGTTTCCCTTCGTTATAAAGCAGAATGCACTTCCTGCATCCAAAATCACAGTAAAATAAAGATAAACAAAACATGTCTATGCATAATTTATTTCGTTTATTTATACAAAAATGAATGCAGTAACATTGCATACAGTGTCCTTAGAATCGTGCAAAAGAAAACTGGAATTATCAGTACACGAAAAAAAAAAATTTCCACAACCGACTTTTTCTGATTCAGACGATAGGTAGAGGATAGGACTCCCAAGAAAAAAAGTGTTGACTTATCGTGCTGAAAATACGGTAATCAACTAATAGACAATACCGTATAATTCAGTAATTTCTATTTGTGAAAAATTCTGACTGTTGTACACAGCAAAAAATTCCATATCCTAACTGGCTTCTTATAGCAATTTTTGCTGAAATTGAGGTAATGGAAGTATTTGTTTAACCACTTTTTTTAACCATTTTTTTCTACAAAATTTGATACTTTGCAGATTTAAGCATTTAAATGCAAATCAAACTTATTTCATCAAACATTAAAATGAAAAGTCTTTCATCTCAAATTATTGTATGAATTTCTGTCTGAGCTCATTATTAATAATCCATAGATGGTGTCCATGTAACCATCCTCACAAGTCAGACTTTCTGTGTCCACAAAACCCTGACAAACTTAGCTAGGAAATTCCCAGGCTAGAAGTCACTGTTTTGATTGGCTACATCATACCTTAATGTAGCAAATCAAAAGCTCCCTTTCAGTCATGACTTTGTTAGGGGATATCCTGATGTTCATTGTAAATAAACCAAACAGATGTGTTGCATAGACCATGTGAAAATCAGTGTATTTCAAACAGTAGTGTTAATAGTTTGTTATTACCGCGTTATTTATTAGTTGCATTAGGTTTTCTTCACACTCAAGAGTGAGTAAGAATGATTACTGCCAAACACTTGCTTCTTTCAAGCAATTTCATTAGTTGATATTTTGAAGGATTGACTTCATACAAATTTCTTCTAGCCTGAGAGTTTTCTAGCTAAATTTGTCAGGGTTTCGTGGACACAGAAACCCTGATCACTTGTAAGGATGCCATGTAACATGAACATTTTGTAATGAAAGATTAAGAAAAACATTTTTACCATAAATCTTATTTCTCATTTATTAGCAATGAAAGAATATAGACCAACTGATGCTACAACAAATCCCTCGCTAATAGCAGCAGCTGCCAATATGCCAGCATATCAACATCTTATTGAGGAAGCTGTCAGCTATGCCCAAGAAAATGGAGGGTACATACATATAAGTTTTCATAAAAATTGTTCCCATTGTCAGTGTTATATTCACAAATATATAATGAATTTTAAGTTAGTAATCAACTTTACTGTTGTGAACCAAGTTGAAAATTTGTCGTTTATATTTTTCTGTAAAGTACAAGACTTGTTCTAAAAAATATACACAATCCACAAGTGTCACCACATTCTAAAATGTAGGGAGAAGTGACTTCTCCATGGCAAGTGTGAAATAAATTGTTTACTTTTATACTTCAAAGAAACTTTATCAACTTTTTTGTGATGTATTACTAGGTCAATTGAAGAACAGATAGAGGCTGCTATGGATAGAGTCTACATTTTGTTTGGGATTGAAATTTTGAAAATAGTTCCAGGTCGTGTTTCCACAGAGGTGGATGCCAGGTAAAAGTTATATGTAAACAAAAATTGTAGATCTAGAGCAAGATCAAATACAAAATGTACAAGAAATAACCTGGAACATGGATTACATTTAGGAGTAATGCCAAGGAATAAAATATACAGGCTTCTATTGGTAATAACAATAATTCAGTAACTCAGCATTTTCCTTTCACCTTTTACATGGTGTGGAAATATACCTTGTTTTACTATTTAATCACTGAAATGAATGACAATCTGGATAATTTCAAATTATGTTGTTTTTACCCGAAATACAAAAAAATTTTTTTGAATAATGCATTTGTAAATTTACATTGAATACATTTCTTTACAGGCTGTCTTTTGACAGAGATGGTATGGTGTCTAAGGCCAGGAAATTAATAGATATGTATGCAGAGGAAGGAATCGATAGTGAAAGAATTCTTATCAAACTTTCTTCTACCTGGGAAGGAATTCAGGCAGCACAGTAAATATATAAAACTATAGAATTTTTCATCAGATATGAATTTTATCTGCTGTATGGTGCAAGATCAATTTGAAAAGTCACCGTCAAATGCCTAAGTCAAATTATTTTTTTATAATGGTTACTTGTTTAAAAAGCCAAAAATTAGTAATACAGCATGCTGTTTTCTAGTTTAGGGTTAAAAAGATATTACCAACCTAATCATCCTTGAAGTAAAATCCACAGTAATATTTTGATTTCTTCTGACACAGTATTTGTACCATTTTTAGTGATTATCTAAACAATACTTCTTAAAACAAATAATTTGTTTCCTGAAAACATTTTATGTCAGAGGTAGAAATTACAAGAAAGAATATCATTGACAATAATTATTAAACACTGACTTGTTTGTCTTACTTTATATTATAAAAATACCAATAAACTGTTATAAACTTAGAAAAAAGTAATTATTTGACAAATTTCAGTTTTGTTTTTCATGATTTATAGATTACTTAGTACGATTATTCGAAAAATAATTCCATTTTACATTCACTTAGAAGAATATTATTCCTTTGCATATCCAGAAACTTTTATTTGCATCTTTAACTTATAGTAAACTATGGCCAAAAAATAAGTTCAATTTTGAGTATTTTTCACTTTTTTCATTTATATGACATTTATATGATATTTTTCAATTATAATTGATATGTTAACATTTATTCGATTTTTAATGTGCAATTTCAGAATATTAGAAAGTCAGCATGGGATACATGTGAACATGACATTACTGTTCAACTTTTATCAGGTCAGTATACTGTGATTAGTTTATACATGTAGTCCCCGTACCCTGGCTTCCTCCCCTAATAAAAACTGGATGCCATGATATAGCAGAAAAATTGCTGAATGTGGCATTAAAACTTTATTCAAACAAAAATATATACAGTGATATTTTTAGCACTGGCCACGTTCATCATTGATGAAAGCATATGAAAATTGATGATAGATTCCTAAATCAATTCGGTCACATGATTTCCAACAAAAATTAAATTTTTTCGTTACAAATTCATTCTACCAAGTGTAAAATGTCATATTTATGACCCCAAATCCAATTAACAGGAAATTTTATTATTTCATCTCTATAGTTTTAAACAGCAGGTGTCAATGTTTTTATAGGTAAAATGAGTCATATGATTAATTGCTGCTCCTGGCCAATATACGCAAACAAAAGTGTCGTAGATTGTACTGATGCACCTTTTAATTACATATGTAATGCAAATAAAAATTGTAAAGATCTCATTTTTTGTATGTTTTGTGTGTTTCAAATGGATAACGCACCATTTGTTTACTTCCAAGATGCGTCTAATTACAGATGGTTACCACTTAGAAGACAAAGAGTACAACATCTCTTAATGAAAAATTGTAACCGATTGATAAACAAATGCTTTTGAAATGAGTTTTAAATTATAATTCCTTCAAAATATATAAAAATTTTATTTTAATCATTTTTGTCTCGCCTGCGACGAAAGTTGCTGGAGGCGAGACATTTGTATGGGAATCCGGCGGCGGCGGTGTAAACACTTGACATCTTGCTTCATATCTTTGTAAGCCCAAGCCCTAGGTCCATCAAATTTGGTCCAGAGGTAGCTTATGATGAGTACTTGCCAGTCAGTCACCTGTCACCTAACCTTGACCTCAATTTCACGGTCCAGCGACTACGTTAAAGTTTTTGGGTTACGACAGTTCCTTTGTAACTACGCATGGTAGGATGACAATATTTGGTGTATAGGTTGCTGATGACTAGTACATGACTGTCTGGTAGGTGTCACCTGACCTTGACCTCAATTTCACGGTCCAGCGACTACGTTAATGTTTTTGGGTTAGGACAGTTCCTCACCAACTACGCATGGTAGGATGACAATATTTGGTGTATAGGTTGCTGATGACTAGTACATAACTGTCTGGTAGGTGTCACCTGACCTTGACCTCAATTTCACGGTCCAGCGACAACGTTAAAGTTTTTGGGTTACGACAGTTCCTCTGTAACTACACATGGTAGGATGACAATATTTGGTATATAGGTTGCTGATGACTAGTACATGACTGTCTGGTAGGTGTCACCTGACCTTGACCTCAATTTCATGGTCCAGCGACTACGTTAAAGTTTTTGGGTTACGATAGTTCCTCTGTAACTACGCATGGTAGGATGACAATATTTGGTATATAGGTTGTTGATGAATAGTACATGACTGTCTGGTAGGTTCCACCTGACCTTGACCTCAATTTCACGGTCCAGCGACTACGTTCAAGTTTTTGGGTTACGGCTGTTCCCCTGTAACTATGCAGGGTATGGTGACAATATTTTGTATACAGGCCGCTGCTGATATTTAATGCTATTTACGTAATGCTTATGACGAAATTTATTTTCGTTACTGATGCGGAATTCAGGCGAGACATTTTTCTGTGTCCATACTTGTTTAAAACAAATTTATAAGCTGCAATTGAAAGAATATTTATACAATAGTTGCTTATATAGAGGGCATTGTCATGATATCTTGACTGCACAAGGGACAGTGGTATTGCCTGAAACATTGATAATGCCCGAGCCAAAGGCGAGGATATTATCGATGTTTAAGGCAATACCACTGTCCCGAGTGCTGTCAAGTATCATGACAATGCCAGCTATATAAGCAACTATTGTATTTATTTTATTGAAGAATTAAGAAACCACGTGTTTAAGACTGTATTATGTGTTTGTAGCGGCTTGCTGTATGATTTTAATGTTTGGCCTCATGATATATCATTGTTTGTCATTTTTAGGCAATACACAGTTAGTTTTCTAAACTTTATGACATTTTTTTTCCTCATTTGGGTTGTACATGTAAATATATTTTTTTATAAATTAAAAATAAACAGTTTTATGTTGATTGTTACTTGAGAGGGCATTACCACGACGTGATAACGCCCACGGGCGTTATCACGAGGTGATAATGCCCTCACGTCAAATTACTGCAAATTAATTAATACCAGCTGACCTTGTATTATCCAATTAAAACAAACACAATTTTACTGATATGAAATAATATATGTTATTCCGGTCTTAGACAGGGTATATAATGTCACATTCACGGCTTAGGATTTATATTCCATGAGCCGAAGGCGAATGGAATATACGTCCTAAGCCGTGAATGTGACATTATATACCCTGTCTAAGACCGGAATAACTTATATTATAGCTCACATCTTACATTAGGAATATTTTACGGGAAAACAAATATTTAAGAAAGAACTATGTAGCGTAATTTCTTTTGGATACGTGATCAAGTTAATTGATTTGTTTTTCAAAATATACGTTTTAAGTGAACGCATAATATTTTTTAAAAAATGTATTTTTATTAATAGTTTTTATAAAACAAAATTACATTGGAATTGGGCAAATTACGTTATTATTGATAAAATAAAAATATATTTAATAAATATTGTCCCTTATGGCACCCCATCATTTCTTTTATGATGCTTACACAATCAAGGCCCATTCGGGATTTATAACCAAAGTTTATATAAAAACAAACTATATTTTTGTTGAACATCAAATTAATAAAAATAAGAAAACATTATTACATTTTAAATAACAAAGAAAATTTATCTTTTTCGAATATTAATCGTCTTCAGTTCAATACATAACCCAATTGTATCCTTAAACTGGGAAGTGTCAAGGTAAAAGTTTGCGAAGCACTTAATTCAATATCGGTGGAGCTTGTATTGGTTTTGATTGATGTGTGGATGTCGACGTTGATAAGTGAATTAAAAAAAAGAAAACTTCTTATTGACGGTAATGTTACTTTGATGCCATTAAAATGAATATCATTTGATTTTAAACGATGGAAATAAAAATGAATATCAACGGATTTTGACGATGTCTTGACTGAAGAATGCATGATGATACAGTGCAGGTACATTAGTGCGCTTGAGATCAAGTTTCTCGTATGTTGATTTTGTGCATTGACGCACTTTTATAGAGGACACAACAAAATCATCCAGGATTTGTGACCTGTTACTGACATTATTTACCTAGAACCACCCCCCTTTTTCCGTGTCTTCTTTCGCTGATATTTGAGTAGATTTGTTTCTTAATTTACTTCCCTTCTGTTATTTAAAGAAATATATTACATATCATTTTATTTACGTTGTTTAAAACATGTTCGGGTTAGACATTGTTTCACTTTATTACTTTTTCAATCGAAGCGGAACAAAGGCGGCCATGATGATTTCTCTTTCCAGGGGCCCATACGGGATAAAAATATGCTTTATGTATACGGCTGTAGACGTATACATAGCCTGATGTATACGGCTTGCTAACCAATCAGAATGCAAGGTTTTTTTGTGAGCTATAATATAGTTGTTTATACTGTACAATTATTTTTCACTAGTACAATGAATGCATACTTCTGGGCAAATGCTTAAACATTGCATCTGCTAATGTGACTAAGCCCTCAAAATCTTAAAAAAAATTAACTGGGTCTCACTAAAATTATGGTTTTTTCTTGTTATGATTTTTTGCTGATATTTTAAATTGTTAAGGTGACAGTAAAGAATCATGTTTATAATTACATATTTAAGTTGTTATAGAACTGCTACAACATAAGTATATCTGTTTTAGGCTGTGGCATGTGCTGAAGCAGGTGCCACCTTGATTTCGCCCTTTGTTGGGAGAATTTATGATTGGTATGTGCAAAATACAGACCAGAAATCTTTCAAACGCTTAGAGGATCCTGGTTAGTACAAAGTCATGAAATAATAGAATCTATAAAGCTGCACAATTTTTGTTGTTAAATTATGGTATTGAATAATCTGTGTGTTGACTGCTTAGATTTAGTGCTCTAATTTTTATTTTTGTGACCCATTGTTTTCATATTTTTATAAATATTTTCTTTAAAAAAACAGGATTGGGATTAAACCAGGGTATTCTGAGCCATATTGTTTGTTGAAAAACAGAGTTCAAAATTGTTCTTTTTAATATGAGTTTTGATTTTTGTTTCCATCTGATTTTGTCACGCTCCTTGCACAATAAAGACCCCTTTTTAGCTCACCTGACCCGAAGAAAAAGTTAGCATTGCTTTAATGTTCTGCTCTATAAGAGCTACAAAAATAGCTTCAGAGTCAAGATTGTCTGATTAACCGTTTAAGAGTAATTCTTCTTGAACTGTTTTTGTTAATCCGTTTTAATTGATTTTTAAAAATCTTCTCCTCTGAAACCACTGAAAGTGCTGCTTTGAATCTTTGTACACATCAACTGTCAAATGTTCTCAACCAAGTTTGCACAAATCATGGCCGCAGATTAACCAACATGGCTGCCATGGCTAAAAATAGAATGGGGGGGCGGTCTGTCAAAATACGTTTTTTGGCTTATAGTTCCAAAAAGTATAACAGATACAGAAAAATCGAAGAGACATGTCTTCATCGGCACCAAAAGCTCTACAAAACACTTCATTGGGTCAAAGTTGTATGATGACTCCTTTGGAGTTATTGCCCTTTAATTGTCGAAATTGATTATTTTTGACATTTTCGCCTCAAAATCTTGAAAATTATTAGAACTTGAGAAAAAGTTAGAATTGCTTAATTGTTCTGCTCTATGATGGCTACAAAAATGACTTTAGGGTCAAGATTGTCTGATGAACCGTTTAGGAATTATTCTCCTTGAACATTTTTTTAATCAATTTTAATTGATTTTAAAAAATCTCCTCTTTAACCAATGAAAGGACTGCTTTGAAACATTGCACACATCATCTTTACCAAAAGTGTGCAAAAATAGTTAAATAAGTAAAACAGCAAATTTGAAGTGAACCTCCCTTCTCCCTCTAAGCATCAAAAGCTTCTCCTTATAGGAGTTATTTCCCTTAAAAGGTAAAAATGAATGACTTTTGCAGAAGTGTTGGGCAATTCCTTATAGGAAAGAAAAGCTGGATAAAAAAGGGTTGTTTGGTTTCAGGTTCAGGTGAGCGATACAGGCTCCTGGTAGCCTGTAGTGTAGATTTTGAAAAGAGTAGGCTACAAAAGGCTAAATTCTCTGCCCCTACCCAAAATGTCATACTTTTCCAGTGGAAATTTTAATTATGTTACCTGTGTCCCCTCCCACCCTCCTTTTTCTGTTGATTAATTGTTTGTTAACTTGTTCTTGTACTGAATATAGCTGAAATACTGCTCCCTGGACGTAAAGCAAACATCCAATCAAATAATCAATCAATCAATAATAAAACTTGCTTTATTTTTGGAATATAAGAGTCAAAGGTGCATATTTTAAAATATTTTTTGTGTGTTGGAAAGTTTTAACTCAATCAAATTATGTTGCTTTATTACAGATTATACCAATAAATGCGCCCTTACTAGTGAATTTGCCTATAGTCACATCAGACAATTTTTTTTTGGTCCCAAAATATGTCTGATATGGCAGGTCTCACTTTATATATATATATGATAAATGTTAACATTCCAGTGGATTCTATAAATAGCATAACACAGGAAGCAGATAAAAATCAAAGGGTAGATAACAAAAGTGAAAATACAAACCAAAAATGAAACAGTTTACAGTTAATGTTAAAAGCCAAAATTGCTAACATTGTATTACGGTAAAATCATATTGTGTGAGATAGATTCCTTAAAGATAACCATGAAAGTCTTGAGATTTTGTTCTGAATTATTTGCAGGAGTAAAAAGTGTTACCAAAATCTACAACTACTACAAGAAGTTTGGCTACAGTACTGTAGTAATGGGTGCTTCTTTCAGGAACACAGATCAGATTCTTGGTCTGGCTGGCTGTGATCTGCTGACTATCTCGTAAGTATGGCATCTGCAGTGACTAGGAGAGGGGGCTTGGATCAGTGACACTAACTAGATACATAGTCCTGCAGGCTGGCTGTGATCTGTTTGGACAATATGTTATTAGTATGGTAACTTTAGTGAGGGAAACTTAGATCAGGAACACTGAACATTTACTTGGTGTGGCAGGCTGTGATCTGCCTACTGTTTCATTACCTTTAAATCATGGCAGTTGCAGTGATGAGGCTACAATGGGGAACACTGATCATACATATACTTGTTGTGTCAGGCTGTCTCATTAAGGGTATGTTGTAAGTATGGCAGATCAGTGATTGGGGCTACGATAGGGAACACTGATCATATACTTGTTAAGGTGGGATGTGATCTGTATTACATTCTGTATTTGTAATATTAGCAAGACATTGACAGAGAGAGAAAGGGAGAGATGTCCATCGTTACTTTTAATGCAAAAATTGTTTAAGTCAAAATACTATGACCTGTCAGATATTTTCTACCTATTGCTCAATCAATTTAAAAAATATATAACAACTGTTTAGAAAACTGCTTTCATCTGTTTTCTTTAAAGCTCCTAATCAGAAAGAGCTGGAGATTTAAATTGCAGCTATTCATGCATGACTCAGGTAACTTCAAATCTGAAAAAGATTGCCATAGGGTATAATGCAGTTAGATTTCAAGTTACCTGAGTCACACACAAGTAGCTGCAATTTAAATGTCCAAGCTATCACTTATGTACATCTAGAGTTATTAGACAAGCTGTATTAGTTTAAAAATTGTATGTTAATAACTTGCATTACTTCCGAGCACCCTAACCCTCTGAATTCCAGTGGTTATGTGAGGTCTTTCTAATAATGATGTCACATGAATGTCATATGATTGTCAGAAATTGTTGTTGTTATTTAAGGAAAAGCATTTATTTTTTATTGATGTCAAGTTTATTTTTAAGTCTACCTTTAATTAGGGCCCCGCCACTTTGTGGCAGATGGCCTATAGTGATCAGTCTGTCCGTCCGTCCAAAACTAATCATGTCCGGGCTGTAACTTTTTAATTTTGTGAGGTAGGCTTTGATATTTGGAATGTGGGTAGATAATATCAAGGCGATTTGTCGCATACCATGGTAGATCACATTTGACCTTGAACTTTGACCTTAAGGTCACATTATTGCTTTCTGCATGACATATTCATGTCCAGGCTGTAACTTGTTATCTTTCGCGGTAGGCTTCTGATATTTGGAATGTGAGTAGATAATATCAAGGTGATGTGTCGCATACCATTACCATGGTTGATGACCTTTGACCTTGAACTTTGACCTTTATTCACATTATTGCTTGCTGAATGACAAATTCATGTCTGGGCTGTAACTTTTTTATCTTTGAGTTAGGCTTTTGATATTTGGAATGTGGGTAGATAATATCAAGGCAATGTGTCACATACCATGGTTGATGACTTGACCTTGACCTTAAGGTCCGCAGAGATGGGTACCATCTCACTGATATCTAGTGAATGTTAAGTGATCTTCTTAATTCACTTTGTGACAGTTTTTAATGGTTTTAACTTCCTGGCAAATATATCAAGATCAGCATTTGGCAGATTTTGATCACGTGATACAGAATGCTTGGTAGAGCTCACAGCTCTTTGCGGACAGCTGTGCTGGCTATTTTATTTGTGGAAAATTCTTTAAAAATTATAAATTTTACTGTTTACATTATTTTCTGTACAATACATGTACAGAAATACAGAAAAAAATACATCTTTGGTTAAATTACAAAGTCCATCTGTTATGTAATATAAACAGTTGTTTGTTTTGTTATAACATGTTTTGACTTTCGCATGACATGAAATCATGTTTTCACATTTTCAATAAATAACTTGATGCCAGCAAGTTGTTAATTAACTTAATTAATTAAACTTTGAATCAATTTTACAATTACATGTAAGTCCCATATAAAAAAAGTGTTGAGTGCAACTTCATTTGCATGTAATTACACAATTAGACAAGTATTTTTTTTATCTTTGATCACTTTCAATAAATTTTATCATTTTAATACTCTTAACAGTTATTTAACCATATCAATCTGACTGCCAGGTAATGTACCCATTATTATACCTCCTGCTTGAAAAGTGAGGATATATAGGGATGGGGTGTCTGCCTGTCTGTGCTTAGACTCAGCAACTCCTCCTACACCACCAAATGTAAATTGATGAAACTTTTACATTATCTTTGTCATAGTACACCTGATATGTTATATATTGATCGGAATGATATTATTTGGGGTTTCCACATGCTTCCTTGACGATCTCCACAGTAAACAAAAACAACACAAAGTAATTTAAATCAATTAAAATACATTGTAAAACGTTTAAAAGCAGGGAGACTGCATTTGTTTAAAGGAAATAAAATGTGAATATTAGAATTGAATGCATTATTTTGAAGTTTCATTGACATATCAAAAGCATTGACAGTGCACCCATTTTCATCATGGCACTTCATTGAAAATGGGCTTCGAACATCGCTTTCATACGACAATGAAACTTCAAAAGAAAGCATTCAGTTCTTAACACATAACATTGATGAAACTTTCAAAGAATCTTTGTCACACAGTGCTTTTGTCCTCCAGATATTTTACATTTTGATAAAAATAAAACATGAAATTTGCCATCTGGAAGCGAAGAGTATCAATAATAAGTGAGAATTGCTCACAGTTTTTCTAGTGTTTTATTATCATTTTGAAATGCATAAATTTTATAATGGAATTTGGAATATTTGGCTATTAACAATTCCTTTGATATTTTTATATTTTATATTTAATTTTCAGGCCATCTCTCTTGAAGCAACTTTCTCAGTCAAATGAACAAATTTCTGCAGTTTTAACAGAAAAAGCAGGTTAGTAACATCAAAGAATATATATAGTATCTTGCAATGGATTTTTTTTTGTGTTCCATAAAACTTGTAAATTATTGATTGAAAAAAAAAAATAAGTGAAATTAGGTTCAGGTTTCATTCCTATGATTGTTAATGTTGCCATTCTGCAGATTTCATCACATTGATATCTGTTAGTGTATCAATTTTTTTTAATTTCATATGAGTTTAAGTACTTTTGTCAGTTTTCTCCTTAGTTTAGTTGTTTTCTTATGATTATAATTTATATGGTTTCCAAAAGTATCCACACAAGATTGTTTGAAAAGAGTTTTGTAATAATGATTTATACCAGTTATAAGTGATAAATTAAAATGTAGCTCACTGGTAATAAATGGTCCATATCTTAGAGCCTCGGATAGCCATCACTGTTAAGGCCAAATAGTCCATATCTTAGAGCCTCTGATGGCCATCACTGTTAGGGCTAAATGGCCCATTTCTTAGAGCCTCTTATGGCCATCACTGTTAGGGCTAAATGGCCCATATCTTAGAGCCTATCATGGCCATCACTGTTAGGGCTAAAAGGTCCATATCTTAGAGCCTCTGATGGCCATCATTGTTACGGCTAAATGGCCCATATCTTAGAGCTTTTGATGGCCATCACTGTTAAGGCTAAATGGTCCATATCTTACAGCCTCTGAAGGCCATCACTGTTAGTGGTAAATGGTCCATATCTTAGAGCCTCGAATGGCCATCACTGTTAAGGCTAAGATAAATGGCCCATATCTTAGAGCCTCTGATGACCATCACTGTTAGGGGTAAATGGTCATATCTTAGAACCTCTAATGGCCATCACTGTTAAGGCTAAATGGTCCATATCTTAGAGCATCTGATGGCCATCACTGTTAGGACTAAATGGTCCATATCTTAGAGCCTCTGATGGCCATCACTGTTAAGGCTAAATGGTCCATATATATAGAGCCTCTGAGGGCCATCACTCTTAGGGGTAAATGGTCCATATCTTAGAGCCTCTGATGGCCATCACTGTTAGGACTAAATGGTCCATATCTTAGAGCCTCTTATGGCCATCACTGTTAGGGCTAAAAGGTCGATATCTTAGAGCCTCTGATGGCCATAACCGTCAGGGGTAAATGGCCCATATCTTAGAGCCTCTGATGGCCATCACTGTTAAGGCTAAATGGCCCATATCTTAGAGCCTCTGATGGCCATCACTGTTAGGGCTAAATGGCCCATATCTTAGAGCCTCTTATGGCCATCACTGTTAGGGCTAAATGGCGCATATCTTAGAGCCTCTGATGGCCATCACTGTTAGGACTAAATGGTCCATATCTTAGAGCCTCTTATGGCCATCACTGTTAGGGCTAAAAGGTCGATATCTTAGAGCCTCTGATGGCCATAACCGTCAGGGGTAAATGGTCCATATCTTAGAGCCTCGGATGGCCATCACTGTTAAGGCTAAATGGCCCATATCTTAGAGCCTCTGATGGCCATCACTGTTAAGGCTAAATGGCCCATATCTTAGAGCCTCTGATGGCCATCACTGTTAAGGCTAAATGGTCCATGTCTTACAGCCTCTGATGACCATCAATGTTAGGGGTAAATGGCCCATATCTTAGAGCCTCTGATGGCCATCACTGTTAGGGCTAAGCTAAATGGCCCATATCTTAGAGCCTCTGATGTCCATCACTGTTAGGGGTAAATGGTCGATATCTTAGCCTCTGATGGCCATAACCGTCAAGGGTAAATGGTCCATATCTTGGAGCCTCGGATGGCTATCACTGTTATGGCTAAATGGCCCATATCTTAGAGCCTCTGATGGCCATCACTGTTACGGCTAAATGGTCCATGTCTTACAGCCTCTGATGGCCATCACTGTTAGGGGTAAATGGCCCATATCTTAGAGCCTCTGATGGCCATCACTGTTAGGGCTAAATGGCCCATATCTTAGAGCCTCTGATGGCCATCACTGTTAGGGCTAAATGGTCCATTTCTTAGAGCCTCTTATGGCCATCACTGTTAGGGCTAAATGGCCCATATCTTAGAGCCTATCATGGCCATCACTGTTAGGGCTAAAAGGTCCATATCTTAGAGCCTCTGATGGCCATCATTGTTACGGCTAAATGGCCCATATCTTAGAGCTTTTGATGGCCATCACTGTTAAGGCTAAATGGTCCATATCTTACAGCCTCTGAAGGCCATCACTGTTAGTGGTAAATGGTCCATATCTTAGAGCCTCGAATGGCCATCACTGTTAAGGCTAAGATAAATGGCCCATATCTTAGAGCCTCTGATGACCATCACTGTTAGGGGTAAATGGTCATATCTTAGAACCTCTAATGGCCATCACTGTTAAGGCTAAATGGTCCATATCTTAGAGCATCTGATGGCCATCACTGTTAGGACTAAATGGTCCATATCTTAGAGCCTCTGATGGCCATCACTGTTAAGGCTAAATGGTCCATATATATAGAGCCTCTGAGGGCCATCACTCTTAGGGGTAAATGGTCCATATCTTAGAGCCTCTGATGGCCATCACTGTTAGGACTAAATGGTCCATATCTTAGAGCCTCTTATGGCCATCACTGTTAGGGCTAAAAGGTCGATATCTTAGAGCCTCTGATGGCCATAACCGTCAGGGGTAAATGGTCCATATCTTAGAGCCTCGGATGGCCATCACTGTTAAGGCTAAATGGCCCATATCTTAGAGCCTCTGATGGCCATCACTGTTAAGGCTAAATGGCCCATATCTTAGAGCCTCTGATGGCCATCACTGTTAGGGCTAAATGGCCCATATCTTAGAGCCTCTTATGGCCATCACTGTTAGGGCTAAATGGCGCATATCTTAGAGCCTCTGATGGCCATCACTGTTAGGACTAAATGGTCCATATCTTAGAGCCTCTTATGGCCATCACTGTTAGGGCTAAAAGGTCGATATCTTAGAGCCTCTGATGGCCATAACCGTCAGGGGTAAATGGTCCATATCTTAGAGCCTCGGATGGCCATCACTGTTAAGGCTAAATGGCCCATATCTTAGAGCCTCTGATGGCCATCACTGTTAAGGCTAAATGGCCCATATCTTAGAGCCTCTGATGGCCATCACTGTTAAGGCTAAATGGTCCATGTCTTACAGCCTCTGATGACCATCAATGTTAGGGGTAAATGGCCCATATCTTAGAGCCTCTGATGGCCATCACTGTTAGGGCTAAGCTAAATGGCCCATATCTTAGAGCCTCTGATGTCCATCACTGTTAGGGGTAAATGGTCGATATCTTAGCCTCTGATGGCCATAACCGTCAAGGGTAAATGGTCCATATCTTGGAGCCTCGGATGGCTATCACTGTTATGGCTAAATGGCCCATATCTTAGAGCCTCTGATGGCCATCACTGTTACGGCTAAATGGTCCATGTCTTACAGCCTCTGATGGCCATCACTGTTAGGGGTAAATGGCCCATATCTTAGAGCCTCTGATGGCCATCACTGTTAGGGCTAAATGGCCCATATCTTAGAGCCTCTGATGTCCATCACTGTTAGGGGTAAATGGTCCATTTCTTAGAGCCTCTTATGGCCATCACTGTTAGGGCTAAATGGCCCATATCTTAGAGCCTATCATGGCCATCACTGTTAGGGCTAAAAGGTCCATATCTTAGAGCCTCTGATGGCCATCATTGTTACGGCTAAATGGCCCATATCTTAGAGCTTTTGATGGCCATCACTGTTAAGGCTAAATGGTCCATATCTTACAGCCTCTGAAGGCCATCACTGTTAGTGGTAAATGGTCCATATCTTAGAGCCTCGAATGGCCATCACTGTTAAGGCTAAGATAAATGGCCCATATCTTAGAGCCTCTGATGACCATCACTGTTAGGGGTAAATGGTCATATCTTAGAACCTCTAATGGCCATCACTGTTAAGGCTAAATGGTCCATATCTTAGAGCATCTGATGGCCATCACTGTTAGGACTAAATGGTCCATATCTTAGAGCCTCTGATGGCCATCACTGTTAAGGCTAAATGGTCCATATATATAGAGCCTCTGAGGGCCATCACTCTTAGGGGTAAATGGTCCATATCTTAGAGCCTCTGATGGCCATCACTGTTAGGACTAAATGGTCCATATCTTAGAGCCTCTTATGGCCATCACTGTTAGGGCTAAAAGGTCGATATCTTAGAGCCTCTGATGGCCATAACCGTCAGGGGTAAATGGTCCATATCTTAGAGCCTCGGATGGCCATCACTGTTAAGGCTAAATGGCCCATATCTTAGAGCCTCTGATGGCCATCACTGTTAAGGCTAAATGGCCCATATCTTAGAGCCTCTGATGGCCATCACTGTTAGGGCTAAATGGCCCATATCTTAGAGCCTCTTATGGCCATCACTGTTAGGGCTAAATGGCGCATATCTTAGAGCCTCTGATGGCCATCACTGTTAGGACTAAATGGTCCATATCTTAGAGCCTCTTATGGCCATCACTGTTAGGGCTAAAAGGTCGATATCTTAGAGCCTCTGATGGCCATAACCGTCAGGGGTAAATGGTCCATATCTTAGAGCCTCGGATGGCCATCACTGTTAAGGCTAAATGGCCCATATCTTAGAGCCTCTGATAGCCATCACTGTTAAGGCTAAATGGCCCATATCTTAGAGCCTCTGATGGCCATCACTGTTAAGGCTAAATGGTCCATGTCTTACAGCCTCTGGTGACCATCAATGTTAGGGGTAAATGGCCCATATCTTAGAGCCTCTGATGGCCATCACTGTTAGGGCTAAGCTAAATGGCCCATATCTTAGAGCCTCTGATGTCCATCACTGTTAGGGGTAAATGGTCGATATCTTAGCCTCTGATGGCCATAACCGTCAAGGGTAAATGGTCCATATCTTGGAGCCTCGGATGGCTATCACTGTTATGGCTAAATGGCCCATATCTTAGAGCCTCTGATGGCCATCACTGTTACGGCTAAATGGTCCATGTCTTACAGCCTCTGATGGCCATCACTGTTAGGGGTAAATGGCCCATATCTTAGAGCCTCTGATGGCCATCACTGTTAGGGCTAAATGGCCCATATCTTAGAGCCTCTGATGTCCATCACTGTTAGGGGTAAATGGTCCATAACTTAGAGCATCTGATGGCCATCACTGTAAGGGCTAGATGGTCCATATCTTAGAGCCTCATATTGCCATCACTGTTAGGGCTAAATGGTCCATATCTTAGAGCCTCTTAATCTTATGGCCATCACTGGTAGGGCTAAATGGTCCATATCTTAGAGCCTCTGATGGCCATCACTGTTAAGGCTTGGTCCATATCATAGAGCCTTTGATGGCTATCACTCTTAAGGCTAAATGGTCCATATATTGGAGCCTCTGATGGCCATCACAGTTAGGGCTAACTGGTCCATATCTAAGAGCCTCTGATGGCCCTAGCTTCAGCAAAATTGATCCTTTTTTTTTCAAGGCCTGTCCAGTATATATATAATAAATGAATATTTTTTTTTAGTTAAGAATTAATAAGCTAGGTGTTTTTTTTATAGCAAACTTATGTGATCTTGAGGAAGTAACTGTGGATGAAAATAAATTCCGCTGGGAGATGAATGAGGATGCGATGGCAACAGATAAATTAGCAGATGGAATCAGAAGATTTGGAGTTGATGCTGTGAAACTTGAAAAAATTTTCAGAGAAAAATTGGAATCTAGTTGAAAACATTTGTATAATCTTAAGATATTTTAAAAGTTAAAAAGGAGTAAATCATACATTAAGAATTTATAGTCAACTTATCATAAACTTTAGGAAATCTGTTCATATTTGTATATATTTCTATTCTAAGAATGTTAGTTTTTGCCAGCTTTTTATACAAAACAGCTGTTATACTAGGCTTTTAAACAGGTGCAATAAAATCTATTGACTTTTATTGCTATTTACAGTGGTTCAAACCGACATATTTAAAATGATTTTATTTAGTCAAAAGCAGAAATTGACAAAAATAGATTTAAAATATATATCTGTTACAGTTCTGAAAATTGTTTTGATTTTTATAAGTTACAATTATTTAATAAATGATTCAATATACTACTTGATGATTTATTTCTTTGTGTTCTAATGGTAATTGTGGAGTTCATGGTTATTATTGACAACATTTCTGTTTCTTAATTGGCACAATCATTAAATTTTTGGTACTGCATGCTAGGCAACTGATACCGACTTTGTCAGCCCTGAAAGAACCAACAATCCATTTGGATTTATCGGTAAATTATCTGCACATCTTGTGGCCAGGAATGTTCTCAAGACCTTCTTTTAAATTGAAGTATAATAGTGACCAGTGTTATGATATTTAGTTGTGCCAACAGAGGGCTCTCAGGATGTGCCAAGATCATATGGTTCATGCAGATAATGAGTGTTTTAATATTCAGTATAGACATGGGATTTAACAAATATATGACTCAAAAGGTGCATAACATATAATTTGAACACTAATTATACCCCCCCCCCAAACTTGTTTGGGGGGTATATAGGAATCACCCTGTCTGTCTGTCTGTCTGTCTGTCTGTCCACATCCCTTGTAAGCACTTCTCCTCATAAACCGCATGACAGATTTTGATGAAACTTTACATGAAGGAAGTACATCATATGTAGATGTGCATGAAGAATTTTCATCGCTGTCGGATATTATTCAGGGGAGATAATTGGACTTAGACTTTTTAAATATAGTATTCAGTGGGAGACCTCGTAAGCGCAACTCCTCCTAAACCGTTTGACAGATTATGATGAAACTTTACATGAAGGAAGTACATCAAATGTAGATGTGCATGAAGAATTTTCGTTCCTGTTGGATATTATTTAGTGGAGATAATTGGACTTGAAAGTGAAGCGGGGGGTATCCCTTTGTGAGCATGCTCACAGTCCACACTTGTTCTGTTTAAAATGGGGCCTCTGTGGCTGAGTGGTTATGGTAGTTTGTCTACTATTGATCACATGGTCTGTCAACACTGAGATTGCGGGTTGGACTCTCACTGTGGGCAGGGTGTACTTGACCAATCTTAATTGACAAGGATTGCCAGTTTTCTTACTGCAGGTCGGGGGGTTTTCTCCTAGTACTCCGACTTCCTCCACCAATAAAAACTGGACGCCACAATATAGCTGAAAAGACATCACTGTGGCACACTAATCCAATAGTGCCATGAATACATCACTTTGGCACATTATCCCAATAGTGTCATGAGGACATCACTGTGGCACATTATCCCAAATAGCGCAATAAAGACATAGCTGTGGCACACTATCCCCAATAGTGCCATGAGGACATCACTGTGGCACACTATCCCAATAGTGCCATGAAGACATCACTGTGGCACATTATCCCAAATAGTGCCATGAAGACATCACTGCGGCACACTATCCCAATAGTGCCATGAGGACATCACTGTGGCACACTATCCCAATAGTGCCATGAGGACATCACTGTGGCACACTCCCAATAGTGCCATGAAGACATCACTGTGGCACATGATCCCAAATAGTGCCATGAAGACATCGCTGTGGCACACTATCCCAATAGTGCCATGAAGACATCGCTGTGGCACACTATCCCAATAGTGCCATGAAGACATCACTGTGGCACACTATCCCAATAGTGCCATGAGGACATCACTTTGGCACATTATCCCAAATAGTGCCATGAGGACATCACTGTGGCACACTCCCAATAGTGCCATGAAGACATCACTGTGGCACATGATCCCAAATAGTGCCATGAAGACATCGCTGCGGCACACTATCCCAATAGTGCCATGAAGACATCACTGTGGCACATTATTCCAAATAGTGCAATGAAGACATCGCTATGGCACACTATCCCAATAGTGCCATGAAAACAGTTTGGCACATTATCCTAATTAGTCCCATGAAGACAGCAGGTGCTGATTTTATAATGGTTATTGATTTTTGCTCTTTTAAAAACGTCTTTAAAGCCTTTAAACATAAGTCATACTTCAATACTTGTACCATTTTATCAGATTTGTCATTCTGAATCGCAGTTTTATAAATATACAATGTTTTCATCTGCACATAAACTTCCTAACATAACACAAACTATTACCATGAAGTTTTCCTGTTCACTTTTCTAAACAAGTCCCTTTTCCTGTTTAAATTGATGTTACAACGAAAGGAGAAATTGAGCTATGTCATACGATACATTTTTTTTGGCCTTCAATATATACATGTAACACAGTATCGAATTTTTTTATCTTAAATGCAAAAATCTACAAAATTTGGACATCAACATTTATAGTCAAATAACAAACATAAAACAACACATAATAAGTCGAAATGGCCGGTTTCCATACATTTTTAATAAGTCAATAGATTAAACACAGAAGCAGAAAGCAGTCATTGAGCATTCTTCTAAATTAGTATATAGGGCCTAAAGCCCTTTCCGGACTAAACTGAGAAAAATATTGAAACAGAATTACATCAACAATACTCTTTTGTTTCGCCAGCAATATATGTAAAGATGAAGAAGATATAATACATGCAGATATCAAGAAAACAATCCCAATCGACGACTGGTGTCTGGTATAAACACTTATTGTACCAATAAAAGGAATGGGTGTGTATAAAATACACGTGTGTTCATTCGTATAAGCTCTAGTTGTTTGGTTGTTGTGCTTATAGATTCCTACTGGTAGATTGTTTTGTTAGAAATATGCGCCCGGTTACTTAAATTGCTGATAAGAACCAGCCGGTTGATTGTATTGTTGGTAAGACCCGGCTGGTAGATTTTGCTGCGTGTTGTAGTTTGCCTGTCCTCCTTGTACAAGGATTGCTCCCGGAGTTGATCGACTTCCTATAAAAAACATTGAGAGATGTATTACATAATTATGTATTTCTTTTAAAATGTTTCGTCTGATGACTGAATTATTCGTATTCAATGTGTCCACATAGACCACTGTTGTAGCATTGCGCTCAAAATGACTATTGTTTTTTGCATTATATATCTATATTCATACAGAAATTCATACGTGTAAATGTGGTAATTCTAATGACAAGTAGAACTTGTCTCTTTAGAACCAAAATGATAAACAAACAATATAGTTACTTACTTCTGCAAAGGCAAATTATCAAAGCAATTACGACGCCCAAACCAATCAGTCCACCTATTACACCACCAACTATTGACCTATACAATAAAAATATCGTTTTATTTATTTATTGCAGCAGAATTCTGTCAGTCCGTCTGTCTACATCCCTTGTAAGCGCTTCTCCTCCTAAACCGCTTCACAGATTTTTATGAAACTACGTGAAGGCAGTACATCATATGTAGATAAGCATGAAGAATTTTCGTCGCTGTCGGATATTATTCATGGGAAATAATTGGACTTAGACTTTTTAAATATAGTATTTAATGGGAGACCTCGTAATCGCAACTCTCCTCTAAACCGCTTGATGAAATTGAATGAAACTTAGCATAAAGGAAATACATTATAAGTAAGTAAGTAAGTAAGTAAGTAAGTAAATTTTATTGAAATAGAGACCAAACAGTGATCTATCATCAATTTTACAACACGTTTACAGGAGAAAACAAACACTACAAAAAGACATAATTACAAATAACACAATACCATGACCATAAATTTTGTGACATTACAGCTGAGGCAATAATAAATATTCAATAAGAGTTATCTTTCTTATACCAAAATACCAAATTTATACAAATCATTACAAATTTTGTTTAAATGTTTGATTAATGTTATACAATTTACTAACACCAGATATAAGAACTTTACAGATATCAAGATCATGACTGGTCAATATAAACTTAAACTTATCTTCATCAGAAAAAAAATTGAAGCTAGGCACTATATCTATAATATTCTTAAAAAATAAATTTCTAGCTTCATTCAACACATTACACTTCATTAAAAAATGAAATTCATCTTCAACACCATTGTGACATAAATTACATATCCTTTTTACTACTGATAAATTCAAGTACCGTCCTCTTTCAATGTTCAAATTACAGTTATATGAAGATGCGCATGAAGGATTTTTATTGACCTCGGATATCATTAAGGGGAGATAATTGGACTTGAAAGCGAAGCGTGGGGGGGGGGGGGGTGAGGTATTGCTTTGAGAGCGTGCTCACAGTCCACACTTGTTTAGAATAGTTCTTCTCTTATTTTTTGGTCACTAGCTGATTCTTTACTTTAATTATGAAACGTATGTCCACTCAATTCCCATGCAATCACGCAGCTCCACGAACATATTTATATATGCAGCAGTTCTTTAGATGAAGATTTGTAAGTAGTAAAATTATATCTATTATTTAGTTGCTCCATTAGATTATAACATACATATTTTCGCGAAGTTTGCTGAAAAAAAGTCTGCTGTTTCGTGTCTTCAAACAGAGCCTATAGATCTAGTTCTAGTTTCAACTTGCCCTATTGATATACAAGTGGCTGTGCCTGTACACACATAACCAGTTGCACAACACCAATCTGTACCAGAACACAAATTGTATCCATACGGGCACGTCTGACCTGAAAATTTAAAAATAGTTCCGTTATTATTTCTCTAGTGTTCATACCAGGATGAAAATTACAAGAGAAAAAAAAACGTTTCTGAGCGAGAATTTGGAAGGTCTTTCTTTTGTCCAACATTTAGTTGATGTAACGTACATCGTAAATGAAAAAAAAAGACGTTAAAACATAGGATATTGTTGAAGGATATATTCCATGCTTTTCCATTAGACTGAAGCAATACAACTCTTGACCTAAATCAGCTCTATTGAACATAAACAAAATGTCAATAACATCAGTTACATAAAGAATGAATAATATTTTTATAAATATTTACATGGTCATTTTCATATTGGAACCGAGACTCCCATATCAGCCGCGAGAGCTTTAGGCCGAAGGCTGATATAGGTCGAGGGCTGATATCACGGCAGATATGGAAATGACCATATATTAATCTATTTATCACATTTTTTGTATATATGTCTCCAGGGCTTATATCAATACTCGCCCTGTTCTCCAGGACTAATATCGATATTCGACCTGTTCTCCAGGGCTAATGTCAATATTCACCCTGATGGCTTCCAGCCATTAGTACATGGACAGATTTCCCAATATTTACACAAAATATGTGATAATTAAAAATTCACATACATAGCCATTATGCATGTAAAATGTATATGCTTTTTGTCAATGTAACATATAACGTAAAGGAAATAATATGTCTTTCTTACAATTCAACAGAGTCCAATAACTTTTGTTTTAAAAATTACTTCGAGTATGATGAAGAATTATTGATAAATATGTTTAAAGCATTTTTTAATTTTAAGTTTATTAACAAGATTAAACAGGGGTATGTATCATGGACAACAACAAATAATATTATAGAATTTTAATTTGAATGTAACTGCATTCAAAATCAGTAACAGTTTACTAATTAAGACTTTTCTACAGTAAACAAAATGTGCGATAATACTGACTTGGATTAGCTGGAGAATATTTTCTATCAAAGTCTGGGATAATCATAGGATGGAAACAAAATTTTCGTCATGGAGACATGCACCATTGACGTCATACTAACGGTTTCAATAAAATAATACGCAATCATAATTAGTTATACTCAGTTCTAATATGCAGCCTATTACCGATATATCCATCTTTAATACATATGTATTTGGTCATATGCTCTAGAGTCTAAAGAGTGTCCTAAATCATATTTCTTCAATACCTAAATTTATTTATTTACGGTATTTATTTATTTATTTATTATTCTTTTATTTTTTTGTGGTATTTTTGCGAAACATTATGTGAAAGAATGCCTAAGAACAACAATCAGTAAATGATGCAGAGGTAATGTTAATTAGGCCATCTTACTGGAAACATTTCAAATTTTAAAACAAACATATTGTTTATATCGAATCTTTATGTATAGAATGTGTATAGAATTTTAGTTTTTCGAAATTTAGGGTGATTTTATGTTTTTATTACGTAACTTTGTTAAAATTGACAAAATGGGTTATTTTGACAAGAAATAAAAAATTTCTATTTGATGGATTTTACATTCTATAGTCTATGTAAAAAGGGCAAATTTGAACATTGTTTACGGCATTGCTTAAAAATGCAATTGGTTACATATTCTTTTTATTTTATTTTTCAAACCTATGCGTTTTAATGCATATGTAGACAAAATTCTAGACAATTCTATCTGATGGAAATTATACCCATTAAATTAGTTTTTAAACAAACAATTACATTTTATTATTTCCCACTATTCATTATAAGTAAATTTAGATATTTTTTACTACTACGCTCAAGAAAATTATTACACATTATGCATCCTGTTAACGAAGTGTAGTATGAATTTTTATGTACTTTTTTTAGGGGGGGGGGGTCTTTTTTGTATCGGAGGTATCTACAGCGCCATATTCGACTTATAGGTGTTAACAATTCTTTATTTGCCGCCTTTAACATTATGTGCAAATAGTAAAGTGCTTACCATTCGTACAAGGGCCATGTTTTCGAAACTATCCTTAAATAGGTCTTATGACATGTCTTAAGACATAATTTAGGACTGACTTAATAGGAAAGTCTTAGGACGTGTCTCAGACCTCACACCGAAGGTTTCCTAAGACCATCCTAGCATAGACGTCCTAAATCTGTCTTAAGTTTTTATTTATGCATTTGTGATTAATTAAGAATTTTATATACTCACTGAAATTTCTATGTGGACTGCACTTACAAAAGTAAATCAACGTTTTATAATCATACATAAATAAATATATAATTATATGTATTTAAATAAATTGTTATAAATTAAAATGTCAAATGTCTGTGTTTTGTGCATTTTAATGTGATATAATTTTAACACTAGTTTATAATTGAACAAAACCAGTTTGACTGCAAGTACTCTTCTTTGTTTTGGCTCAAAGGTTGATTTCGTGCTGTAACCTCAATATTTGTATATTAATAAGGGCAACATTTAATTTGTTACACGATTTATTATAATGGTAAGAAAAGTAGTCATAATTGTACAAAAGTACAAAACTAAAGTTAGGACCATCCTAAGACCATCTTAGGACACCTTTTTCGTTGTCTTAAAGTTAGGATTAAAATTTTAACTTGCGACATCTTCGGTGACACGACTTAGGACAGACTTGTCCTAAGATAGTCTTAGGACATGTCTTAGTCCTAAGACATCTTCGAAAACATTGCCCCAGGTTTTGCCTTAAGCATATTTAAATGCAGCCAATAGAAAATCACCCTTGCTCATATAAATGGCTTGATGCGATTCAGAATTCGCGTTTCTTATTGTATTTGACATTGGTCTATTTCGCTGAAAAATATCTTAAGTTTTTTAAACAGGATTTTCTAGTAGAGCAGAGAGCACTTACTAATTTGCCAGGCTTCATTAATTTATATTTCAAACATGAGATTTTTTTAATCGACGAATTTTTAACTGAAAGTCTCATTCAAGTACGATAATGCAGAAATGTTTATTCGCAATTAGAAACAAATATTATCTATCACATTAGTTAAAAAAATAATTCGAATAAAAGGAATTAGTTGACCTTCAATTCATCTGAAATGGACTCAAAATTTGGTACACACATTTTCGAAACCGCTACGTGATATGAAGAAGTGAATGATAATATATGGGATATGTCCAAAAACCAAAATACTAAACACTAAAACTTAAAAAAAAATACAAAAACAAACAAACAAACAACAAAACAAAAACAAATGAAGGAAACAATTAATCCGATCAAAGAGGAAAAAGTCAACACAAGACCAGCTATAGTCTTCAATAAACGGCGAGGAGAGCTCGAACCCGTATGCCAGCTGCAGCTTGCACAAATATGCTAACCGGCGCTAAAACAAACCCCAAGACATAAAGAGAACAACATATAAATAAAACATGAGATGATTTTGAACCGAGCTTACTCTTTTAATTGGGATTTAGTGTCTGAATGAGTATGTTTACAAACATGTTTAAAACTAATGCTACTTTTGTCCAGAAGCACAAATACATAATATTATTTTAATATAAAATATAATACAGAACGTAAATACAGTATTCTATAATAAAAACATTTAGTAATTGAAATGTTATTATCAATTCCTATTTGATTTTTCACAACTTAATTCTCATAAAATTATTTTCTCATGACGGTTCCGGATAACTCTTTGTGCGATTCGGATTATTTCGAATTCTTCTTGAAGAATGTGGAATTCGAGATCGCCCGGAAAAAAATCCTTATTAAATGTATGTGACGTCTAATCATTTTTTATTAGGTACTAAATTATGTTTAAATTGAAATCAATATTTTCCAACTAGTTTCTGTAAAGAATCTTTATATTATAAAATAAACCATACATACATGTACATCCAAAGACGTGTGGCCAAATTCAAGGAACAAAAAAAATAACTATAGAAAATGTGATATTCTTTGCTCAGGAATTGTTTTTGCAAAGGAAAGGTTCAAACGACTTCTGTGCCTTACAAGAGATCATTGTGGACAGGGGGAAAATTTAAGCCTCTATAAAAAGACAAATTCAGGATACCCAGAAGCTCACTCTCACAGCGTCTTAAACGATGCGATTAATAATCGAAATCTTGAGGCCTGGTTCATAGGCAGGGTGCTAAAACGATGCAATCCCAAAGAAAATTTAAAATATAAAAGAAATATAAAAATTTTGCATAGACAAAACGATATACCAAATCTAATGATGGTGAGCAAACCAATTTCCTTTTTGCAAAAAACATGTATAGTACTACTTAAAATAAACAAGAATTTTTCATTTACACAATTCTACAATATCGATTATTAGTTTTTGAAAAAAAATCGTCAGAAAGAAAATTGTCATTTCAGATACAGGTACGATTATGTCATACTTATTGTTTTATTTGTTTTTTTTTTGCTTTTATTTAGTTGAATAACAATCAAATCTTTTGTGTTTGGTCTGAAACGTAGAGTCCTATTTCTCGACATTATTTTTATGAACTACTTAGTTCTTCATTGTTGTGTTCTTAGTATTCCCGACTTCTTTTTTTGTTCTACACCTAGTGTTATCAATTTTTCTAATTTGTTTTTTTTTGTTTTGTTGATTTGATATCTAGACTTTGTTGGCCCTTTGTATTTCTCTTCTTTTCTAGCTCATATCGGAAATACATTCTCCCATTGGTGAAACTCTGGCCAAATGATAGCTGATATTTCTGTAGTAAAAAAGCAGTCGGTCTGCTTTTTTTTTTTTTTTTTTTTTTTTGTTTTGTTGTATTTTTTTTTTTTTTTTGGGGGGGGGGGTGTTTAAACATATTTTATTTGTGATATTATCCATATAGTTAGAATCCGGAAACAAGTCACCGGCTTATATTAGTCCCTTTCCTATAGACACTATAGTTAGACTTATAATATTAAAAGGATCAAAACTAGTTACAACATAAATAAACTTGTATATTTTATAACAGTAGTGATATTTAAAACAAATTGTGGCTACAGGAAAAACATTGATGAATGTTTAGTGCAAAGTTGAGGTTTTAATCGAAACGCTTAGTTTTTAGTATATATTCTAGAACTGTCAAAAATAAATCAACATTCTCTTCGTATGTGAGAGGTCAGGTGAACGATATAATAGTGTTTGAACGGGTAAATATATGACGATGTTGCTAATGTGATGTTGGCGTTTTTCAGTGAACTTTTAATTTTTGTTTTTATGTATTTTTATGGAAGAAAATTTAATTGCGAAATTATATATATCTTGATGCGCAAAATGAGTGCAAATGATTAGTTTCACACCAGACATTGTCCAGAATATACTTTAACAAAAATGGAAGGTAAGCAAGATTTGTATTAATAAAAGAATCCCAGGCACTCCCCTCTCCACTCCACCCCCAAACATTAAATTGATTCTTGCCCTAGTTAATGGTTTCTAACTGTGGTAGATTTTATAAGTCCTATTCCACACGCACAAACAAAGCTTTCTGTAGACAAACAACAAATTTGTAGTATTGGTGAGATAAAAAGAAGACGGACCAGTCAGTTTAGAAGATTTAGGACTTTGTTGCACAGGTGTAGTGATCTGAGCATCCCTGCCATGGGAGTTTCATTAGAACGCAATCTTTTTTTTTCAACTGTTGCACTTTTACCGTCGTTTTTACGACGTGGATGCATGTGCTGTCGCGCCGCCGGGTAGCTGCGTGCTTGTTTATATAAATTAACAAAATTCACTGTTTGTGTTTGGAAAAATTAACGAAGACGGACATTAGTGATTTCCGTAATATTTGCAAAGGATCTGATAACTGTTAGACTTCCTATCGTTAATTTAAACAAGTAAGCGAATAATAGTTGACATAACAACTTTGATATCGCCGGAAATCCGATTCCGGTCGTGTTCTCGCAGCGGCTGAATGTAGATTTCAGACGATGCAATTTTTTTAGACTGAGAAATTTAAACTGCTACAAAAACAAGCAGATTATTGTTAAAACTAACAAGAACTCGATTCAACTCATCGATAAGGTACTGATGTAATCTAATCAGAGGAATTTGTAAAAAAAATCATAAAAAATTTACCTGCTACGACATAAATCAGCTCCAAACCAAAAACGAAATATACAAACAATTCCATGGTCCTTATGCGGTAATATATAGTCTTCCTGGTGCAACTCAGTATAAAATTACTATATATTAAGAAGACTTTGTAAGGAAGATATTTCCCGAATAACTTGACTTATCCTGTAGACTTGGTACAAAAACAAGCAGGCTATTGTTACAACAGCAAGAATTCAATTTAAGTCATCTATAACGTACTGATTTAATCTAATCTGACGAATTTGTTGTAAAGACATTATAAAGGCGATACAAATTTACCTGCTACGACAGAAATCAGCTCCAAACTAAAAACGAAAAATACAAAGAATTCCATTGTCCTTATGCAGTACTATATAGTCTTCCTAGTGCAACTCAGTATAATATTACTTAGTTATATTGAAGACGTCTTAAGGAAATGATAATCCCAGATACACGATCATACAAGATATTTCCTGAATAACTTGGCTTATCCTATAAATTACACATAACACGTAAGTGTCATGACCCCAAAGCGACCAATGAACAAATAAGCGTATAATTCTAGTTTAAATCTTCCTGATTTTTTCTGTTAATAAAGAAAACACGGAAGGACTAGCCAGTTTAGAAATACAGACTACATTCTCTGGAAAGATTGTTGCTTCAATCGATTGCATTTGAAACAGTTATTTATGATCAGTATTTCAAGGCCTCAGAATTTGGTTTGATATTTATTTCCTCCTCCAACACCCATTTTTAGGTTTTTTTTGCAGTTTCAGGTTATTGATTTTGTATCAGCTAGTCATTTTAGTAATTTTACCCTTTATTTGGTAGAATGGCTTCTAACCCGACATTTGTTTTGGTGTAAATTCCTTCTAGTTAAAAAAATGCGAGAACACCAATGATGGCCTAAATTGTATTAACGTCTAGTTTAGGTTTTTATCCAAAAAACAAACTACATGTACTTGCAATGTAATTAAAATGTATTGATTGATGGATGAAATATTTATTTAATATCTAGTGAGCAGTATTTCAGATATATTCAAGACAAAAACAATTTAACAAACAATAAATCTATTCGTTAAATGGACTAGACTAAACGTCCATCTTTCTATCTATTTAACCTCTTGTATGAGGGGAAATATAAAACTTATATATAATTAAATTCAGAGAAAGTCAATCTGATGTCAACTTTTGTGTTGGGATAGGGCCATGGGAACCTTCTTAAGTTAACAGACATCGTTTTCATCAACATACATGTATTATAAATGTAGAAACTATTATTAACTGCATTTTTTCACCAGGCTATAGAGATTAATTATAGCAATCATTTCAAAAATATATACTTTAATTAGATCTTAAAGTTTATAAAAATGACTCCCCAATAAAAATGTGTACTTACATGTATATAGTTTACGAGAAGGTAGTACCCCAGAACTCTGTAAAAAAATAGTACCACGGGACAGCAAAAAGGTACTACCCCAAGACTCCTTTACAAAAGGTAGTACCCAAGGAATCAGTGAAAAGGTAATACATCAGGACTCAGTCAAAAAGGTAGTACCCTTGGACTCGATCAAAAAGGTAGTACCCTAGGACTCAATCAAAAAGGTAGTACCCTAGGACTCAATCAAAAAGGTAGTACCCTAGGACTCAATCAAAAGGGTAGTACCCAAGGACTCAGTGAAAAAGATAGAACCCCCTGGATTTATTCAAAACGTTAGTACATAAGGACTCAAGTCTTTAGGTAGTTCACCAGGACTCGGTCACAAAGGTAGTACATCAGGACTCGATCAAAAAGGTAGTACCCTAGAACTCGGTCAAGAACGTAATACCCCAGGCCTCAGTCACGAAATTGATTTAGATACTTGTAATGCCCCGGAACATTTCATCTTGTCAGATGTGCAGTATTATATACATCAGTTAGGATAGAATGTATCCTACAGCTTATGTAAGACAGCAATGGAAACCACCATAATCAAGCAAGATACTTCCTACCAACGAAAGGAATATCATTAACATATAAAGCGGGAAGCACTGAAATAAATGAAAATTGTCTGAAGAATTGGAACAACGACCTCCTGTATTCGTACAGAAGTTTACCAAAACTAGCAAGGGATGCTCGATTGTGTATTCTGTAATCCATCTGAAACATCTTCTTCGAAACACGATTCTCAAACTCAAACTGAAGTACTGAAAAAACAAAGAATAATCTTTCGCTATGGGTCCTTTGAGGGTTAAATACCACTTACAAGTACAAATGTACAAAGAACTTGGTACGATTCAAAACGTCGGCCATCATTTTCTGGATCTTACAAATAATAACGTATTGTTTAATAAGAGGGAAATTTTAAAAATAAAAAGGCATACAATAAAGCCTCGTAATTTACGGAGACAAAGCTATTCGGAGGCACGAAGGCGCACGACATTATATCAACACGCAAAAAGAAAAGACAAAAACTAGACGGAAAGTCAATACAAATGGTACTGACGTAAACTAATCGGAGGAATTTGTTATAAATACATTACAAATTTACCTGCTACGACAGAAATCAACTCCAAACTAAAACGAAATATACAAAAATAATATTGTATAAAAGTCTTCTTAAGGAAATGATAATCCCAGATACAAGATATTTCCCGAATAACTTGACTTATCCTCTATAAACTTGATACAAAAACAAGCAGGATATTGTTAAAACAAGCAAGAATTCAATTAATGTCATCCATAAGGTACTGATGTAAAATTAAATAAATACATTACAAATTTATCTGTTACGACAGAAATAAGCTCCAAACTAAAAACGTAATATACAAAGAATTTCATGGTCCTTATGCAGTACTATACAGTCTTCCTGGTGCAACTCACTATACAATGACTTGATTACTTTATTATATTGAAGGCTACTTATATAATTAAGGAAATTGTAATCTCAGATACAAGATATTTCCCGATTAACTTTACTTTATCTTATAAATGACACTTAACATTTAAATGTTTTGACCAAAAAGCGTCGAACCGGTGGGAAGTTACTAATAAACTTGAAATTATGTTGGTTTTTTCAATTTAATCTGGATGTTTTTTCTGTTAAACTTAAGAATAAACAAAACAGCGAATGACCAGCCAGTTTAAAATGCAGAATTCATATTCTGGAAAGATTGTTGCCTTAATCGATTGACCTGGAAACAGTTATGATCAATATTTTCAAGGCCTTTTGGTTTAATTTTCCTCCGCCACCCATTTGACTTGCTTTTTCAAGTCAGGTTTTATTTATCAGATTGTCATTGTAGTAATTTTACTAAATAAACAATTAATAAATCAATTCGTTAAAGACACTGATGTCCTAGTGGTCTTTCCACGCGGATTGTAGGTTAAGGGATTCATCCTTTGAGTGTGAATCTTGCTTGTTTTATTTTTAAGTCAAGATTCTTTGTTTTATTTAGGAAAATAAGGAGCTTGGATATTTTGTCCATGTTCCGGAATGGGAGTTAATAGTGGATTTGATTCTACGAAAGTTGCTACGAGAGTTAAACCAGCATGGTTAACACTTAAAAGTGGAGTCCTTTCCCTTACAAGACAAAAGTTGCATGAATGCTTATGAGAACGGGAATCGATTCTAGATAAAAATGAACACCAAACATTCTAAAATGGTTAAAAGATGAAGTTGATGTTGAATCATTTTCCGACATTTTAAGGGGAATTTTAAAGGAAAACATGACGTTTGTATGGTACCCCCGAAAAACTACTACCAAAATTCAGCCTGTTGTAAAATGTATGCATCTTTTATATCTAGTTAATTAAGTCAAAGAATTGCAGCAGGTTGCATTGTGCTTCTCAAGAAGGTAGGTGAATCTGAGCATCCGAAGCTCATAATGCCTTTGACCGTAGAACATAGTAAACCTAGGTTATGTCACGTTATTTAAATCTATGGGTAAAGATTTACCTTTTCATTTAGAGAATCTGAAAGATATGCATAGGCTAGTAAAAAAAATTCATTAAAAATAATGTTTTGGGATGCCAACAGAGAAGTCGCCGAAAATTCCAATGCATAGTATTGCATACCACTCAGGTCATTAAAATGTATATACTCAAATTTCATTGAAATCGAAATCGGACAACGTTGAAAATTGGACGCGTTTTGGGTGGCCATTTTTAAACCCACGGTCGAAAAAAATTCAAATGTGAAGTTCCACGCTGGACACTTAAATCTACCTCCACACCAAATTTTTTTGGGCGATTTAATTAATGATTACATGCTTGAAAAGTCTGGCTATGATCATGTAAAATTAAGCGAATCATTAAAGACTTACTTCTGAATTCAATATAGAGGGTACTATATGGTTTACACAACATTTCCCTTTGGTTCGAAAGCTTCCCCTTAGAATTGAGAGAAGGTATTTTAGATATGGACGAAGTTGATTTAAGAACTTTGCAGAGATTTTGTGGAAAATGTATGTAAATGCAGTGCCAAGGTGTAGGTTGTTGTTGTTTTATTGGGAGATAAATTCTGCATCATCTTACTATTGCATTTAAAATAGTAGGGAAATCAAAGTTCAAGGTCCGATGAGAGATAAATTGTTATATTGGCGAGTTCTTGATACTTGGGTTGGATATCGTAGATGGAGACCGGAGTTCCATAATGTCGACAGATGCATCAAATTTCCGATACTGTGGTACGGCAAGAATTGGAAACGATGAAACCGTAATATTTGGCGTCTACTGGCCTACAGAAGATGACCAACCTATTCACGAAGAAAGAGGGGGATGCCGTTCTTAAATCCTTACAATCTCTTGGTGATTGTCTCCGAGATTCTAGAGTAGATTTGCAATCAGATATATGGCAGTTATAGGTACCTGGGAGAATCAACGTTGCAGATCACAGGCTTTGAGTTTTATTATGAAAGCGATTTTCGATTACGTGTCAAAGTATAATATCGATTTGCACATGATTTTACGTTCCGCCTTGTTTGAATGAGGCAGATGCTCCCTCGCGATTAATGGATATTTCTGATGCTATGCTGACTGAAGATTCCTGACAGTCGGTGGAATCTGGATTTTTTCCTCATTTTACAGATCTTATGTCATTAGATTCGAATGTGATGATGTCGAAGGATGGTAGAACTTTGAAACATTTCACGACGTGTCCGACCCCCTTATTTGCGTATGTGAATGTCTTTGAGAAAGGATGGCAAATAATAAACAAGAATCTTGGTTAAATTGCATTCAAACAATATTCAAATTTTTAAACATTGAACATTTATATTTAAATGCAACCAGTTATAAACATACATATATTATTAATGAAATTAGACATAACCTAAAGATGAAGCTTATTGATATTTGGTTTAAAGATATAAATAATGATATTAAAAGTAAAGCCAAAGTAGGAAATAAGTTGAGAACTTACAGAAAATTTAAATATATATAACAACTCGAACCATATCTAAATATAGGTTCTGAAAATCAAAGAAAATATCTCACAAAATTAAGACTCAGTGACCATGATTTAAATATAGAAAGAGGTAGATATACCAACTTAGAAATACACCAAAGAATATGTTACATGTGTAAAAAGGAAGTGGAGGATGAGAAACATTTTTTATTAAATTGTCCAAATCTAGAAGAAATTAGA
Organism: Limnoperna fortunei; assembly: GCA_944474755.1. Taxonomy (NCBI): domain Eukaryota; kingdom Metazoa; phylum Mollusca; class Bivalvia; order Mytilida; family Modiolidae; genus Limnoperna; species Limnoperna fortunei. Next base: position 25,272,132 of record OX104118.1, read on the forward strand.
AAACCTTTTATTGAAGAAATAAATGATAAATATTGTAATTTAAAAAACCTTTGTATTGATAATTAATTCTTGTGGTTGATGAGCAATGAAGATACATCTGTTATAAAACTGTTATTGAAATTAGTCGTTGAATTGAACGAAAAACGTTATGTATTAATCAGCTAAGATGATAAAGTTGTCTCCCCTTGCTCAGTACTATTTGGATAACCTTATTACATTTATATATCTATGTTCTTATAATGAATACAATTATGTTAAAATGAAACTTTTATTTATTTATTAGGATTTGTGCTTTTGTTTCTTTCTTTGATTAAATTGTAATTGATTCTGCCTCTAACGGGCACCTTTAATTGGTAAATAAAAAAATCTGTTCTGTTCTGTTCTGTCTTTGCACAGAATTTGGAAAATGAGGACAATCATGTTCATCCTCCGTTTGTACTTACCTTTCCTGTATTTTGTCTGCTGCGAGAACAAGGTGTTGATTGTACTAATGTGGTTCCCGAAATGCAAATATTGCCTATACGGTGGCCTGTTTTGAAATATTACACTACATGTGAAATTTGTCTTGGCGTTAAAGGTGAAAAGAACGTAATAAAAACGCCATCAAAACATGGTTTTAGTGCTGATAAGTTTGGATTAAGAAGACATTTACATGACTCCAGATTATTGTTTGAAAATTGAAATTAGTGTATTTATATATATTTATCTATATGTAAAGCATAAATAAAATACAATAATACCCCTGCGTTAAAGACTAATCAAGGGGTCTCTAGTAAAATACAACACACATATAGAGATTTATGTATAATGCAGTATTTCCATGCAACATGTTCATAAATTAGTTTCTCGTGGGACAAGGAATATCCAAATCTTATAGTGGTTGTTTATTTCTTGTAGGTTGATTTCACTTCGATTGAAAGTTTTCAGTCGATGAACGATTAGCAGATTTAGATGAAAGGACAAGAACATCTTCCAAGTTAAAGCGTCACAATAGTCTACTCGAAAGTTTCTTTGTTTCGCAGAAAGTAACATACGACCATGCATACATGTTCAACGAATGATTTAAGGCATTCTTTGGTGTAGAAAGATGGACATGATAAAACCCAAGTAAATGAAGTCAGTTGTCAGTATCAGTTTTAACGGTTTTTATGACTGTGTGGTTGTCCGACTAGATTGGCATCGGCTTCAGCTGAAGGTATAGTAAAAAATTGGTAAATATTTGATCAAAGGGTGTTGGAAGGTCGTGGTGTGAAGTTATGGAATCTGGAAATCCGGTCTGTTCCAAGTTAATTAAAGAGTATGTAAGATTTATCAAAGAGGAGCATGCTAGGTCTCATGTGTTGCCTAAACAAGCAAAGCCCATATTTTTGACCAAGATAAGGTCCATGTGTGTATTTTTTAATAGAGAACTTGAGAAAGAGGGTATAAAATAAAAGAGAAATCTATACAGAGATGAAGCTTGTTTAAAGCTACAGTGTTTGCTGGTGATCGTGCTAGTGATCTTTCCCCGCTCAAGCACTGTCGAACAGGTTATGGGTCACGTTGACTTATCAAGTAAATCGACTGCAGAGTATTATGGTCGCATGTATACGTTTGTTGATTAAGAAATTGTCGCTTTGAATTAAGCAAGGACAAGCGGGTAATATTAAGCATTATTTAAGGAAAAGGCTGATTTATCTGTGATGGAAAGGGCTTTTGAGGCGAAGAAACATTGAATGAATTCAAAGAGTGTATTATAATGTATCTTATTGCAATGAATTAGTCTTCTGTAAAGGTTTTCTTTTGAGTATTTGGAATAAAGGCAAGAAGCACTATTGTTTTGAATATTTGTAGAAGGGGTAACTTATAGGTAGGATTGTATAATGTATTATGAATAGGGTAGAGTTTTCTTCCCATAACTTAAACCGGCTGAAGCTAAAGGTATTAAAGACTGAGGATATGGGTATAGTCTCATTGGTTAATTCCTTAAGCGGAAGTACGTGCACACGTGGTTAACTGACCTAGTCATTCTTTCAACATCCACGATTGATGATGGGCAGCTTTTAGTATACGCATAGAAGCTATAATATGTGTTTAAAAAAAAAATACCAACCCTAATTCGCCCAACCTGTATCCAAAGTTTTTGCTACCACGTTACTATTTAGTCAAAATATGCAGAGTTTTCTTCCCAACTTAAACCGACTGATGCTATAGTTATTAAGGACTGAGGGTATGGGTCAAGTTCCGTGCTCTGCGGAGCAACTTTTTACATATTTTTCTGATATTGTCTTTGTGTGCATTTTTGCTGTCATTTTTGATACACATGTACATCGTGCCTAGTTATTTCAGTTTCTGCATAAGGCAGTGGGGTTATTAGATCTGATATATTCCTCTGTCTAGTTATTTCAGCTTCTATTTATGGCTGTCTAGTTGTTTCAGCATCTACTCATCTCGCCGTGTAGTATTTAAGCTTTTCAATATAATCTCTAGTTATTTCAGCTATTATATACCATTGTCTAGTTATTTCAGCTTCTATATACCATTGTCTAGTTATTTCAGCTTCTATATTCCACTGTCCAGTTACCGGTATTTCAGCTTCTATATACCATGGTCTAGTTAATTCAGGTTCTATATACCACTGTTTAGTTACTTCAGCTTCTATAAACCTCTTTCTAGTTATTTCAGCTTCTATATACCTCTGTCTAGTTAGGACCCTACCATTTTGTTTTTGACGCCCTATAGTGATCAGTTTATCCGTCCGTGCGTCCGTCCGAAACTAATCGTGTCCGGGCTGTAACTTTTTCATTTTTTGAGGTAGGCTTTTGAAATTTGGAATGTGGGTAGACATAATCAAGGAGATGTGTCGAATATCGTGGTTGTTGAGCTTTGACCTTGAACTTAGATCTTAAGGTTATGAATCACAAATTCATGTCCGGGCTGTAACTTTTTAATCTTTTGAGGTAGGCTATTGATATTTGGAATGTGGGTAGATAATTTCAAGGCGATGTGTCGCATACTGTGGTTGTTTTTTTTTACCTTGAACTTTGACCTTAAGGTAACATTATTGCTTTCTGAATAACAAATTCATGTCCGGGTTGCATTTTTCTATCTTTTGAGATAGGCTTTTGATATTTGGAATATCAAGGCGATGTGTCGCATACCATTTGATGACGATGACCTTTGACCTTGAGCTCAATGTCGGCGGGGCCCACAGAGATAGATACCATCTAACAGGTTTCTAGTTATTTCAGGTTCTACATACCTCTGTCTAGTTATTTCTGCTTCTATATACCTCTGTCTAGTTATTCCAGCTTCTGTATACCATTTTCTAGTTATTTCAGTTTTTATAAACCTCTGTCTAGTTATTTCAGCTTCTGTGTTCCATTGTCTTGTTATTTCAGCTTATATGTACCTTTGTCTAATTATTTCACTTTCTATTTACCTCTGTCTGGGTATTTCTGCATCTATATACCAATATCTAGTTATGTCAGTCTAGTTATTTCAGCTTCTATATACCCCTGTCTAGTTATTTCAGCTTCTATATACCTCTGTCTAGTTATTTCAGCTTCTATATACCTCTTTCTAGTTATTTCAGCTTCTATATACCTGTTTTGTTTATTTCTGCATCTATATACCAATATCTACTTATGTCAGTCTAGTTATTTCAGCTTCTATATAACATTGTTCAGTTATTTAAACTTCTTTATTTCATATCAGTAAAATTATGTTTGTTTCAATTGGATAAAACAAGGTCAGCTGGTATTAATTAATTTGCAGTAATTTGACATGAGGGCATTATCACGCCGTGATAACGCCCACGGGCGTTATCACGTCGTGGTAATGCCCTCTCCAGTAACAAGCAATTTGAAACTGTTTATTTTAAATTTATAACAAAAAATATAAATTGTAAAAATATATAAATATAATTGCCTTTGGCTCGGGCATTATCAATGTTAAAGGCAATACCACTCTCCCGAGTGCTGTCAAGTATCATGACAATGCCAGCTATATAAGCAACTATTATATTTATTTTATTGAAGAGTTAAGAAACCATGTGTTTAAAACTGTATTATGTATTTGTAGCTGCTTGCTGTATGATTTGAATGTTTGGCCTCATGATATATCATTATTTGGCATTTTTAGGCTATACACAGTTAGTTTTCTAAACTTTATGACATTTTTTCCTCATTTGGGTTGTACATGTACATATATTTTTTGTTATAAATTTAAAATAAACAGTTTCAAATTGCTTGTTACTGGAGAGGGCATTACCACGACGTGATAACGCCCGTGGGCGTTATCACGTCGTGGTAATGCCCTCTCCAGTTACTAGCAGCATCAAACTGTTTATTTGTAATGTATTTAAAAAAATTATATGTACATGTATAACCTTAATGTTTGTTTGTTTGATGGTGTTTAACGCCACTTTCAGCAATTTTTCAGCTATATCATGGCGTCCAGTTTTTATTGGGGGAGGAAGCCGGAGTACCCGGAGAAAACCCCCGACCTGCGGTAGTATAACCTTAATGAGGCAAACATTTCCTAAAGCTTGGAAAACATTATGTGTGTGCGTAAAAATGAAAAACAATGATACATCATGGAGCCCAAATTCAAATCATATAGCAAGCAGCCACAAATAATTATTACAGTCTTAAACACACAGTTTCTTAATTCTTCAATAAAATAAAAATAATAGTTGCTTATATAGCTGGCATTGTCATGATACTTGACAGCACTCGGGACAGTGGTATTGCCTTTAACATTGATAATGCCCTCGCCTTTGGCTCGGGCATTATCAATGTTTCAGGCAATACCACTCTCCCTTGTGCAGTCAAGATATCATGACAACGCCCTCTATATAAGCAACTATTGTATAATTATACCACTGTCTAGTTATTTCAGGTTATACATATCTCTCTCCAGTTATTTCAGCTTTTATATACCTCTGTCTAGTTATTTTATCTTCTATAGACCATTGTCTAGTTAGTTCAGCTTCTATTTACCTATGTCTAGTTATTTCAGCTTCTATATACCTCTGTCTAGTTATTTCAGCTTCTATTTACCTATGTCTAGTTAGTTCAGCTTCTATATACATCTGTCTATTTATTTGAGCTTCTATTTACCTCTGTCTGTCTTGTTATTTCAGCTTCTATTTACCTATGTCTAGTTATTTCAGCTTCTATATACCCCTGTCTATAGTTATTTCAGGTTATATATCGCTGTGGTCTTAATTAATTTCTGTTTTGTTATTTTTCAGGGACAGATAGTGCATACCTTGTGTTGAAATAGACTCGAACATTTCTGATTGGGCGTTTTAAACTCTATATTTGATTTATTCACTGCCGACTGTTACATGTTACATATAGGATAATTAGTCTATTCACTTAGACAAACTTTGATAGATTGCTACCTATACTTGTCTGAAGACACTGTAGGTGAATGATTTCAAGACATTTTGCAATAATAATACATTTAAACAAAATCTAATAATAAATTGTCTTTAACTTCATGATTATAAATTACAGTTGAAAAATTTGAATTAAAATATTGAAGTAAAACATTTCAACATTAGATTTATTGAATTCATATATTCATAAAACTTCATCATTATTTTTTTCAAGACAAAGTTGTTCAGATACATTTATATTGCCTAAGACCACGTGTAAATCTTTCTGCCAAGATAGATACAACGAAAATTGGTACTAAATTTTAGCCAGACAACAGATCAGGACACTTTGTGTTGATAAAAATGTTTTGTAAAAGTATCAAATTCTTTTAGGGACTTCTGTGGCCGAGTGCTAAAAGTAGTTAGTCATCCATTGATCTGTCAACATTCAGGTTTAGGGCTCCGCTCCCTTCCTATTATAACAAGAAAAGATATGGGTTAAACCCATATCCATAGATGTTCGTTTATATGTTATAGGTGTATCCGATTTGGTTTAATATTTTTTTTTAATTTGTTTTATTTAAAATTTCTTCATATGCTGCAGGAACATATAAATCAACAGTTATAATAGTCCCAGATATGCTGTAAAGGGTTGCAAATATAGACGATTGTGAAAGGCAAGAAATAATCATCTTGATTATAAAATCTCAACTTTGAGAAGAGTACTGTAATAAAAAAAGCAAAGTTTTGGAAAGAAAATTGTTGACCAAAAAAAATACATTGACCAGAGTCACGTGGTTCTGGGGGGGGGGGGGGCAAATGTGAATGTAAGATCGGCAGTTATCGTGTCCTCGGAAAATCAAGGAAAACATACCGACAAGTTACAATTTTTACTGTTATTAAAATTGTTTCAAAAGATTTGCAATTTAATGTATTTCAAAATCAAACGTGTATTCATGTGCATAAACATTGCTAAGAACTTTATAAAAATTTCCGATTTTAAATTAAAAAAAAACAATAAGAAGAAGAGTCTTATTTTAGCAAAACAATTTATGAGATTATTAACTTCTACAATTATTTTCAACAATATAAATTGTTGTTGACCTTTAATAAAGTAAATGTAATAAACAATTATTCGAACGTAACTGAATTTTTTTTCTTTTGTATTAATATATATATATATATATACGTCTACAAATTAAGCCCAACACTGTTTGAATTAGATTTTTAACACTGTCAAATTTTTGCTTTCCCTCACCCGTTGTGACACTGTGGCGCCAATTCGCCTGCACTATGTCCAGCGGTCTAGACCCCTCGGCCAAATCCGCTATATAAAAATATAGCTTCATTAACCGGGGTGAATCGTAGACATGTGTACTAGCGTGTGACGATGGAATTTTCGTAACCAATACGTATTAATCGGACAGTAATCTAGTTCAGCATTTTTGTATAATATTATATAGGATGACATATATGATGTTCTATATATATAACATGCCTGCTTGAAAATCTTATTTTCGTATAAAATTCAGTCTAAATTAGCATTTTAGCGGCTTATTATGCGAATCTAATTGGTCGTTCATTTTTACCTTTCATCAAAGTTCAGTGTCAGGTAAAACCACCACTACCACACACGAATCGTTCACGAGAGTTTGGGATTTCGAAACCGTCAATAAACAAAATCCATGGAAATAAAATATAATGTTCAAGATTGACTAAATTTCTAAGTAAAGGTTCCATTTTCTACCTTATAAATTATGAAATAATCCAGAAATAAGATCAAGGCTTTCTGGATGAGTATTCACAAGCAAATTAAACAAAATCTAAAAATGCACTTTTATTATCAAATTATCTAAGTAACCAATAAAAGAAAGAACAAAACATTTATCATCTTAAAATAAGAATGCATAAAAAAATTACGAAGCTTACCATAAAATCGTGAAATAATCCAAGAAATACAATTGAGGCGATGAAATACATTACGTAATATAACAAAACAAAATTTAAAATGCCTTTTTCTTATCAAATTAAATAACTAATTAATAAAAGAAACGCAAGTATATATGACATTTTATTATGTCAAGAATAAAATGCATTAATAAAAATACTAGGCTTACCCTATAGATAGTAAAATAATTCAAAAATAAAAATTAAAGCGGTTTATTCATACTAACGAGATAGACACTGGTAAAGTGTTACTATGGAATTATATTGCATTAATATGCAATTGTGTACATCTTTACTTCTTCCTTATTAAAACAGGACAAAAAATGTATTTTAAAGCTTAAGGATTTAACAAATACGAAAAACTGTAAATGAAATATTTTCCTAAATAATAAATTAGCCATTTTATCACTTACAACATAAACTATATTGTAGAGTATGGAAAGCGATAAATGGCCAATCGTACCCAAAACAATTATATATCATTAAGAGATAATAAGAAGAGATCGAACAAATGAAAACTGGACGCAAATATAGCTGAAGAATTGCTAAAAGTGGCGTTCATTCAAACAAAACAAAAACATTTAAGTTATTGCAAATTAAACAGCGCCATGTATTTTCTGAATGAATAAAAGAAATTTTTAAAATGAATAAGTATACTTAAAACATTAAATAGATCTAAAAGCTTTGGCTAAAATTCAAATGATCAAAGGAGGTTACAACATATTTTACCTATACAGTCGCACGACAGGAATTAATTCTAATGTTTACGTTTACATGTTTCATTCAAAGTTACGATGAATTAGTATTTATTTACATGCATATGATTTAACTTAAGAAAGACTCGAAGAGTTCGTTAACGCCGCCCACTGGGACAAAAATGTTTTCAGTCATTTCCTGCTATGTCATTTTTTCTTAATCTTTTATTGTAAGTTTAATAGAAGAAAGACCATGATAGAACACATTTAACACTGCGTATTATGTTTTTTGTAGTTTAGGTACTGTTGAAACGCATGGACAGAAGCACATTTTGTAAGGAGTGGTCGTGCATTATAAAAAAAAGAGCGCGTATGGACCCAAGCTTTTACACACACATAACACTACAAAATTTGTCATTCAATTCTTATAGGAACTCCACGTTGTTTGTGCACTACGGCCATCTCCTGAAGTCACTGACTGGTAAAACTTAAGTTTTTCATTGAAAGCAAGTATTATTAATCAACCAAAAGCGCTGGATTGCATATACAAACCAGAAAGAATTAGAATGCTTCGTTTTGAGGATATTGTAAATTTATCGGCATGAAATGATAACTAATTGAACAACCTGTTTAAGCTGCAACCGATACAAAATTCAAAATTTCCGCTCTTACTGGCGAAATATGGATATACGATTCAGATGTTTATTGATACTAGAAATAACACATGAGCTGCTATAAGAATTCAGAATTTGGCTGTTTCATTCCATTTTTTAGTTTCACTTTGTGCAAATCTGTAATATTTACCCAGCAGACCCTGGTCATGTATGTTATTATAAATTGAGAGGATGGATATGACGTCTGCAGTTAATGCTGTAATTTATTTTTCCCCGCAGACCTGTATTCTGCACAAATTGTACATAATTTAGTTGAATAATCAACTTATTGTGACATCTTGGTTTTTTATACATTTTTATTTCATCAGATCGTCTGACCCAAATAGCATGGATTTGTATGGAGTTGAATGTGCCATACTTGTGTTAAATTATAACATAAAATTTGACAAACTTCATATCTTAAAGGTTTCAACAAATTTAGATGCTGACAGAAGTTCAACCATAACGATGATAGAAACTACTTAACTGCAACACTGTGTACCTACTTTCTGTCACCGCATAGTGCATTCAGATATGAGTATAGAACGAATAATCGTACCCTCGCTTTTTTTGCCGACAAATCACAAAACTAACTTGTAATATGAGAACAATGAAAAGTCTAGAAAAGTAAGTCATTAAAAATGTATCCTTAACTATATAAAAAATAGCACTAACTAAACAGCCCATTGTTCCTAAATACATTGAATTCCCGATAAAACAGCCCATATATAGTTTAAACTTGGTCTGTCAACACTGAGGTTGCGTGTTCGAGTCTCACTGCGGACCGGGTGTACACGACCCCAAGCTTAAATTGACAAGGATTACCATAATTTAAATTTCGTTTTCACAATTATAAAATATTTTTTTCGACATTTACATTCATTAACTAAATAAAATAGCCTAGGCCGAATTTTACTGCTGTTATAATCCGAAGTTTGTTTTGTGATTTGTCGGAGGGAAAAGCGAGGGTACAATTATTCGTTCTAAAAATAATCATGCGGTGACATTTCCCGTTTGTGTAGTTCAATAATTTCGTGTCGAAAAATAGGGAATAGAATTTTTGCAGCCATACTGAGACACTAGATTTACACAACTAGTAAACAGATGATTGTTGAAAATTAAAAATAGATCTATAACATGCATAACAATTGCCGAAAATAAAGTCTGAACTCACTGATAACTGTAACTCTTTTATTTCTGAAAAAATTACCACAAAGGAAAAATACACTTGTATAAACTACGGGCTTTAAAGAGTCACATAAAACATTATACATCCTCCCAAGTCAGGGGTTTTAAGTCCGCGTTCGCTCCATCATCACTCAGAAACCCTGACTTGGGAGGATGACATTATAGGGCATTCTTATACCCTTGACTGCTTTTGTACGCGAAGCACGTGACACAAATACTTGCAGTAACATTGAAGAAGGAAAACTTTCATCCCTAGGAACATTTAAGCAGCACCTGCACATTTGATTACGTTATGATAGATCTTGCGATCGGTTTGTCGAACAAAAAAACAAAAATAAACAAAATAAACAAAAATAAATAAATAAATAAATAAATAAATGCGAGAAAACAATTAAGAGAATTCAAATACACAAGTTTTATGTAAAAGAAGAAGTAGAAATTGACAAAACTGATCAGTTATCACATTTCAAGTTCATGCACTGTTTGTTTATTATCCCTTTGGTTTTTAATACTCGTTTCTGCTTCATCCTTGTTTTTGTCATCTTTATTGCTGAAAAGGTTAAATACCATTATTATTAAAAATACAAACAAACAAACAAAAACAAAACCATACTAAAAAACACAAAACTTAATTCCACGTGATCGATTATATCTTCGGCGTTTCTTAAGTATTAGTATACATTGTACAAGTATTAAATAGGATAAAATAGATACATATGTTAAAAAAAAATCTTCAAAATCAGACCTTGTCGGTTTAAACTGTATGATATATCTTAAGAATACAGTTATATAATCCAAGTACACAAGTTACAAACCCATGGATCACGCACGAAAACTACAAACAACAAAGGACTAAAACAAACAACACTACACATACATCACACAAACTTCTATGGACAGATATTTAATATAAGGTGTTTTGAAAAGGTGAACAGATCCTGCTTCAAAAGTAACACACGTCATGTTACGATACTTGCGTTCAGGATTTTAAATGAAAATTACTCTAAAATAATATCCAGGAAACAATATTTTGGCCTTTTTTCAAAGGTTATTGCTAATGTATGGGAACGTGTCTTAGTTTGATAGTACAGTTATTTGTTCAAATGCCATACAATACATTCCATATTAATCGGAAACTTGCACCCAATTAGCTTAAATAAACACAATGACTATCGTAACAATACACTGGATCACCTTCCAAAGTCAGGCATTCTGAGTCAATTAAGGTGCGAACGTGGATTCAGAGCCCCTGACTTGGGAGGATGACACTGAATATGCTATAAATCAGTTAAACGACCATCTAAATTAAAATTAAATCTTTCACATGTTCCCCGTTTTTGCTATGTCGCTACAACGCAACGACAAAGCATAAAGGGGTAGGATGACAAGTGAAAGATTTAGTAATTAGATTTAATGCTGATCGTGCAAATAACTCGTTTCATTTTCACCAAAATGATGTGTCCTGGTTATTTACGCCCCGATTTAAAGTTTGAAAATATAATATGTATTCGTTTTTAATGGGTAACTTGTGTTTCAAGTAAACCCGTGTTATTATCTTACACGAAAAACATGATTACAACGGATATCTTCATTATTCGACATGCATCGTATTTGAAGTTTTTTCAATGATTTTTCCTGGATTGTTATACCAAACGACTAAACATACACAAGTATACTTACTTCAATGAAGCATGCGAGTTGTCAACTTTTCCTGAAAAAAAAACATCGAAAGATAAACTAGTGATGGACATGGACACAGTTAACACACTTGATGTGATCAGTTAATCAAACAAATAGAACGCCATAAAATGACTGTGTTTCCTTTTGATTAAACAGAAACAATCTAAACATGACGATTTTCAATTTTCCAACGATCAAGTCAAATTAGTGAAACCAAATGGTTTTTTTGTTTGTTTGTTTAAATGGTGTTTTAACGCCACTTTCATCAATTTTTCAGCTATATCATGGCGTCCAGTTTTTATTGGTGGAGGAAGCCGGAGTACCCGGAGAAAACCCCCGACCTGCGGTAGGAAAACTGGCAATCCTTGTCAATTAAGATTGGAGTCGATTACAGCCTGCCTGCAGTGAGAATCGAACCCGCAATCTCAGTGTTGACAGACCACGTGATCAATAGTAGACGAACTACCTTGACTACTCGGCCACCGAGGCCCCGAAACCAAATGTATGTCTAGATGTAATCCACACACAAACACACTTCATGGTTCGCGATCAAAGTTAACTCTGATACTTAAATGCATGTTCGATGTAAAAATAAATTTAACGATATTCATATATTTTCTAATCAGTTCTAATATACATTCATAATCAAAATTTGAAAAGTTTACTGACGTAGACTATATCCGGCAAAAAATTGAAAATGTTAACTTTCTGAGCACTTAAAAAAAAAAAATTAACTAATACCTAGTTTTTGCTTCAAGAAAACAATTATAGCAATGACTACGACATCAGTAATAATTAGTATGACTCCTATAACTATCACAGCAGCATTGTTATCTGAAATTAAACGATTATATATTAAGTATATCTTTTGATTTTTAGTACTTGATGTCGCCGCGAAGTGCTAACCAAGCAACTCTTGCACTCAAAGTATTGTAGTCTTTGATTTTTAGTTTTGTTCATAGCAAATCACTACTGAAATTACAGCTATCAATTTCAGACTAAAGTGTCTATTTCATCTTGCTCAGTTTGTGTATTAGAACACATTTTAATAGTGGGTAAGAAGATCGCGAGTTTTTCTCTAAAATGCGTTCACTTGTTAGGATCTACAATAGGTAAGACTAATTTATTTTTAGTAATCATGTCCACCCCCATCTACAATTCTGCCTGCCGCCCACGAAATTCCATAAATATTCATCAAATTCGCGACTTTATGTCAGCGTATGATGGTTCCAATCTGTATAAAGCAAGTTAATAGAAAAACTTTTTAATGAAAGCATTCCATAACTCACCCGGCTGTTCAGATAGTGCTTGTGTTCCTGGAAGTCCTGATTATATAAAAATATAACGTAAAAAACCTTTATTTATAGCAGTTGATTCTTAGGTGTTATAAATACACGTTTCCAACCAATTAGAACAACGCCTTTGTATTCATTTATATGGTATCTTCATATGACGAAAAGTTACATTATTTATCACTTTTATAGCGTGAAACGTTACATTTACTGACAATCACATTTGTTTTAATTTAGTTGGTATAGCTTGATAGTTTTAAGCTCTGTGATGTTTTTCCCCGTTTGAACCATTTAATTTCACATGCGTTGTATTATCTCTTTTACGCTTCTTTTTTAAGTATTTAGATTTGTTAACTGATAACTTTCTAACCGGTTGTTGTCCGAATGTAATTGGTTTATTATCACGTCATTGTCTGTTTATTTGGCTTTATAATCAGTTGTTGTCTGAATGTTTGGTTTTATTATCACGTTGTTGTCTGTATGTTGGTTTTATTACCACGTTGTTGTCTGTATGTTGGTTTTATTATCGCGTTGTTGTCTGTATGTTGGTTTTATTATCACGTTGTTGTCTGTATGTTGGTTTAATTATCACGTTGTTGTCTGTATGTTGGTTTTATTATCACGTTGTTGTCTGTATGTTGGTTTTATTATCACGTTGTTGTCTGTATGTTGGTTTTATTATCACGTTGTTGTCTGTATGTTGGTTTTATTACCAAGTTGTTGTCTGTATGTTGGTTTTATTATCACGTTGTTGTCTGTATGTTTGGTTTTATTACCACGTTGTTGTCTGTATGTTTGGTTTTATTACCACGTTGTTGTCTCTATGTTAGGTTTTATTATCACGTTGTTGTCTGTATGTTTGGTTTTATTACCACGTTGTTGTCTGTATGTTGGTTTTATTATCACGTTGTTGTCTGTATGTTGGTTTTATTACCAAGTTGTTGTCTGCATGTTGGTTTTATTATCACGTTGTTGTCTGTATGTTTGGTTTTATTACCACGTTGTTGTCTGTATGTTTGGTTTTATTACCACGTTGTTGTCTGTATGTTTGGTTTTATTACCACGTTGTTGTCTGTATGTTGGTTTTATTATCAATTATCACGTTGTTGTCTGTATGTTGGTTTTATTATCACGTTGTTGTCTGTATGTTGGTTTTATTATCACGTTGTTGTCTGTATGTTGGTTTTATTATCACGTTGTTGTCTGTATGTTGGTTTTATTATCACGTTGTTGTCTGTATGTTGGTTTTATTATCACGTTGTTGTCTCTATGTTTGGTTTTATTATCACGTTGTTGTCTGTATGTTGGTTTTATTATCACGTTGTTGTCTCTATGTTTGGTTTTATTATCACGTTGTTGTCTGTATGTTTGGTTTTATTACCACGTTGTTGTCTGTATGTTTGGTTTTATTATCACGTTGTTGTCTGTATGTTGGTTTTATTATCACGTTGTTGTCTGTATGTTGGTTTTATTATCACGTTGTTGTCTGTATGTTTGGTTTTATTATCACGTTGTTGTCTCTATGTTTGGTTTTATTATCACATTGTTGTCTGTATGTTTGGTTTTATTATCACGTTGTTGTCTGTATGTTGGTTTTATTACCACGTTGTTGTCTCTATGTTTGGTTTTATTACCACGTTGTTGTCTGTATGTTGGTTTTATTATCACGTTGTTGTCTGTATGTTTGGTGTTATTACCACGTTGTTGTCTGTATGTTTGGTTTTATTACCACGTTGTTGTCTCTATGTTAAGTTTTATTATCACATTGTTGTCTGTATGTTGGTTTTATTATCACGTTGTTGTCTGTATGTTTGGTTTTATTATCACGTTGTTGTCTGTATGTTGGGATTTGATTTAAACATATTGTATTTGTTAATAACAAAATGGATTGGACACAAGTAAATACATAGTATTACTTATAAAGTCCTTTCCGCATTACAAGTACATACATATACTAGAACAAAGTAGATACAAGAACGTGTACACAATTTCAAATGAACAAACATGGAAAATAATTACAAAAGAATCAAAATCAAAGTTAAAGTCAATAGTGGCTGAAGCTGTTTCCGTTTGACTCTTGGCACTACATCAAACAATTAAAAATCGTTGTTGTCTGTATGTTGGTGTATATAACCACGTTGTTTTTGTATGTTTACTTTTATTACCACGATGTGTCCAAGAGAAAAACGTTACATTTAAACCAATAAAAAATTTCCTGGTTAACTATTTATCAAATGCAATGTGTTGCGTATAGTTGAATGAATCAATTGGACAAAGTTAATGAAATTATATTTACACCTGATATATATCTATATTACCTGGCGGTCCGGGAGGGCCTGTAAATGCAAAGTAAAATAGCATACATAATGATTGATTGATTGATTGGATGTCTGCTTTACGTCCAGCGAGCAGTATTTCAGCTATATTCAGGACGGGAACAAGTTAACAAACAATAAATCAACGGAAAATTTTGACTGCCACTGGAAAAGTATGGAGTTTTGGGTAGGGGCGGAAAATTTAGCCTTTTGTAGCGGCTACAATGAGCCTACTTTTTTCGAAATCTTCAAAAGGGGTCTTTATCGTGCAAGGAGCGTGGCACTCTCCAAACACGTTACCCACTACGGTCCGCGGTCAGGCTTTCCGTATTATGACCTGACAACCCCCAACGAGAGGGTCTCCCCTATCCGCCACCCGGGGACGCGCTGGGCTTCTCTGTGGGTCGAGCACTGGGAACCCTCCTAGTATGGTCCCAGAGCATATACAATGATTACAGGTATATATGTGTGTACCTCAAAAGTCAAGCTGATCCCATACAAATTATGTTTAAGCAACTTTTAACTTAAAAAAAACATAATACTGAGATTTAAAAAAAAAGTAAAAACACGCTGTAAATTAAAAAATTACACCATCTCTTCATATTTGATATAATATTATTCTTACCTTCCGAACCCATGTCTCCTTTTGATCCAGTAAGCCCTGCAAAAGTCGGAACTATTAAACGTACTCGCTGTTGTAGTAACATAAGACTCATTAAGTTTGAAATAATTTGCTGTACATTTTTGACATGAATACTAGATATCTGTTGGAAGTGTGAACTGTGTGCATGTATGTCAATCGCCATGTTTGGATTTTAAAACGTTCAGAATAACATAACCAGTACGAGTTATGAAAATGTCTTTTGTAATACATCTCTGTCGATGGCAGGAGTCCATTTTCTGCTGTTGATTTTATTTATATATTTAATTTTTTAAACCTCTATATTTATTTGAATTTTATTTGTTTCTGTGTTTACTTTATAATACAAAAAGGAAGACATGCAATAGAACTATTTTATTAATTTGCTGGAAAATCTATGCCAACTGCTCCATTGGTGTAACATATCTTTGTTACTCGAGTCTAGAAACTGGTATACAGGTGTTGCAACGACTCCCACGAACAGGGTCTCATTTAAAAGTAAAAAAAATAATTTTCTCTGTGTGTTGTTAATACAGTCATATTTGCAGTTAAAACGTCACGGATAACCACATTTGAAACAAAGGCAAAAGTAATACAAACTTTGACTTCCTCGAACACCAAGTAATACAAACTTTGACTTCCTCGAACACCAAGTAATACAAACCTTGACTTCCTCAAACAACAAGTAATACAAACCTTGACTTCCTCGAACACCAAGTAATACAAACCTTGAATTCCTCGAACACCAAGTAATACAAACCTTGAATTCCTCGAACACCAAGTAATACAAACCTTGACTTCCTCGAACACCAAGTAATACAAACCTTAACTTCCTCGAACACCAAGTAATACAAACCTTGACTTCCTCGAACACCAAGTAATACAAACTTTGACTTCCTCGAACACCAAGTAATACACACCTTGACTTCCTCAAACACCAAGTAATACAAACCTTGACTTCTTCGAACACCAAGTAATACAAACCTTAACTTCCTCGAACACCAAGTAATACAAACCTTGACTTCCTCGAACACCAAGTAATACAAACTTTGACTTCCTCGAACACCAAGTAATACAAACCTTGACTTCCTCAAACACCAAGTAATACAAACCTTGAATTCCTCTAAAACCAGGAAGTCCATCAAGACCTTTATAAAAATACATCAAACGATTTATAAACTAGATACAACTTTCTTTAAATTGTTAACAAAGATATAATATCTGAAAATACAAACGAGCATTGCACATGTTTGATAATGCCAATTTATTTTTAAAACTTTTAATTACTATACAGGTAATTCTAACCTCAAAGACTAGAATGATATAAGCCTGGTATATTTTGTCTTCAAAAGTGTGTAGATGATTGCTTTACATCTACAAGCAGTATTTCATACATATTCATCATGAAAACTACACACAAAGAGTAAATCTATTGAATAAATTGGACGGGCCAAAAGACAACACATCTTGATTGATAAATGAAAAGTATGGAGATTAGGGTAGTAACGGAGGGTCCATAGACAAATAGAAAAACTCAAGAATACCCAAAACTACCCAAGAACACCCAAGAATACCTTATGAAACTACAAAATTGACATGAAAACAATATTTTTGTGTAAAAAAATACATATTGCAAGATGTGAAAAAAATTATTTGCAACTATATTATTTTAATATAGAAAAACTTGAAATTGTTGTCTTGTAGACGCTGGTTAAAATGTCAGTGTTTGGCTGTCTTGGCCTGTTTAAATAAAAGTAAAATATGTTCCATCTTTAATTATTTGGGGATTGTTTTGTTTTTAAATTGCGATTTCTAATAAATATTCATTTTTAAGTGAATTTTCGTAGTTTACTGTATGTTGTTTATTTACTACCAAAACATGTTATTTTAACAAGTGTTTGGGTACAGTTTGGGTTTTACATGATCATAAGGGTCTTCGACCTACGATACACACATATGGAACCTTTTTAAAACCAATTTTATGGTTTAAATATATATATATTACCATTTTGGTATTAACAAAAAATTTCGTTGTATGTCCATTTTGTAGCTTTATGAGGTATTCTTGTGTATTCTGGGGGTATTCTTGTGTATTCTTGGGTATTTCTATGGTCCGGTAAAATAACGGACATTTAGCGAATTTCAGCAGACGTTCAAATAGCTAAAATACAGTTAACACTAACAAGTAAATCACATCTACCAGCATTATTAGTATGAAATTTGGTACAAGCTATTTTTTCTGGTGAATTTAGTCAAATGATTTCTGGAAATAGAGTTGTTGGTATATATTCCCCCACCCCTATAACTGATTTAAGTGTGTTTGTTTGTTTGTTGTTGTTTTGTTTCGTTGTTTTAGGGGTGGTTTTTGTTTTTTTTTAATAAACTCAAAGTACACGAAAAATGTGATCCGTTTTTTATCCTTGAGACATTTTTACGTCTTCCTAATTACTATGGGATTATCGGTTTTCGGCTTACCTCTTATTGAGGATAAAAATGTAATATTCCATTTTTATATGAAACTATAGTTTACTATAGATATACAATTTAGAACTGTCAGATGGAATTAAGAGCTTATAAATCTAAAGGTCTGAAATGTTTATATACTGATGGTAAATAAGTATTTGTTTACTTGTTTCATGCCAGATATTTATATATATTTTTTTAGATATCTTACAAACTTTGTATGATGCAGACATGGGGAAGTTGTTGAAGAAAGGAAATGACGATCTGAAGATCTGAGACTAAAGTCGTTATCTCCGTTACAAAATTCCACGGCCATCATCGCGAATTTTGTAAAAAGAAATTTATATTTTAACTCTGTAATTTTTCTTGTGTCTATTGATGGGACCAGCCTAGAATAAAATATTCCGAGAAATTACTTCACCGGATAACATGAATCGCGCGTCTCAACTGTTGTTAGCAAAAGCATTACCAGGAGATGCTCTTTTGTTCAAAACAAAGTAAGCTAACAAAGCAAACTAACCCGGTTCACCTTTTATTCCAGGATGACCAGGTAGGCCGTTACCTCCAGGTAAGCCAGGGATCCCAGGATCACCTTTACAAGCAGCAGGTGTACACACACCTAAAATAAACAGTCAGTTATGTCAATTTACTACATTGCTTTACTTCTGATTTATAGACGGGTGCAATATGTAAAACAAAACGGTATACCATCCCGTAGAATTTGTGGTCACTTCCATGGTCATTTGTTTTGATTTTACTTTGTGTTTGCCTTACTGCACTGATTTACAATTGTTTTCCCTTCAAACATGAAATATGTAATCAAAGTGTGAATTGTGAAAGTCAAACACAACAGGTATCCAGGAACGGTCGAGATTATTTATGCTTTGATTATGGGTCTATCTATTAATCATATCCATATTTACGAAATAAGGTTATTGTCATCAAGATTGTCATGAAGACAGACTATCATTCACCATGCCAACTGGTAAAAAGACATCAGTATTTCACAATTGCATTATTTTCACGCTCAAGAATTGTAAGTATTTGCAAACGAAAAAAACTCCACGCTTTTGATTATTTGTACAATTTTCGAGCAAATAACTTGGTTATAACCGCAAAATTCGCTAATGTTTTTCTCCTTAAGATCTTTAATAAACCCAAATATTGCTGAAAACATTGCTCGTTGTATATATTGTCTATATATGTTATGATATCTGCTTGAATAATCAGTATATATATATATAGGTACTACGATATCAGAGGAAAATTATACAAGTAAAAACGCAGAACTTTGAAGTACTTGTAACAGGAGGCCTATCTGCGTTCTAGCAGGTTTTATTAAAATGAAAATTAGGCTTTTGTAACGACCATTATTTTTATATTGATTAGTTTAGGTTTTGCATATATAACTTCTATGTTGTTTAAATCCTTGATTCACCATGACTAAACCCATATCATCACGTCTTAACTCTTATAGTTTATATATGATAAACAGAATATGAGATTAATAGGTTCTTTCATACGTTTTTGGGAAAGACCGGTTGATCTTTCATGAGTGATCGAAATTTTATGTCTTTTCGCGGGTGGAGCGAATCTGTACTGGGTCGTCTGTACCAGAAATCGGCCATTTACGGAAGAAGGGTATTTCCAAATCACACCATATTCTCTGTTTTGTATCCTATGTACTTGATCCTATTCGATATCGATAATTTGTTAATTCCTTCATAAGATATCTATATACTGATAGATACAATTAAAAATGAAAAAAACTGTTATTGTAGTATAAATTCCTGTTTATTTCTTTCCATTGCTATATTGGTTTTTTTTTTAATAATGTGGCATTGTCTTTATGTGACCTTGTATAACATCTAGTATACTGTCAACAAAAGCAATTGGAACCTCAGAATAAATTCGTATTAGCAAGAAAATGACATTTAAATTTGAATTTTTATAAACGATGAGAGTTTCCATAATATTTTGGCAAGTTAAACTTGCATGGTATACAATTAAAAGGTTAAAATGAATGCACTGTCGTACCTTGCGATCTTGATATGTCCCCAACACTAATAAAGCTATATATAATAACGAGTAAAGTAAAATGCATTTTGATGTTGTTGCACCAAATAAAACAATTAAACTCATAAAAACATTGTGTGTACAATACATACACTGAGTGCAAAATATATATCTATCGTCTCATACCGGGTTGACCACATATAAAGTGATTCGGAAGTTCGATACATAAGTAGTAATTACTTCCCACCACTTATAAATTCCATGCATTCTTTTACTACAAATGAAAGGGCTATTTACTTAAAATGTAAGGTACCAAAACATACATTGCCGATGGAATTTTTAAAAATGTAGACACTAATTAATTTATACAAAGAGGCCTACATGGACAAGTGGTTAAGGTAGAGTTATCTACTGCTGACCAGGTGAACGTCAACGGGTTCGAACCTTACTGCGTGCAGGGTGTGGTCGACTCCAACCTTTATTGACAAGTATTGCTTGTTTTCTACTGAAAGCAGGGAGTCTTCACTAGGTATTCTCCATTCTAATTAAAATTAGCCCATGAGTGTTTACTATTTACGTTTTGCGACAAAACGTAAATAGTAAACACGCATGGGCTAATTTTCAATTAGACTGGGTCTTCTCCGGCTCCCTCTCCAATAAAAACTTGCCCTCCACAGCGTTTAACCGCTGTCAACAAATAATAATTCCCGCTAATAGACTTAAGCTAACATCTATTCTAACGTTGAGTACTAGGACATAGAATTGACTGCAGAGTCAGTGCAGTTCCATCACGTCACAAGGTAGAATACATATACAACTATTAGCGACATCACGTGACTTCTGTGACGTATTTTTGTCAGCCATATTGGATTTTCCACTCAATAGAAAATCAAAGGGACGAATTAAAAAAAACGCCGATATCTTGTTAAATAAATAAAATATATATACTTTGCACATTGTTCCCAGTTCTACAGTCTCATATCTTTCGAATGATATGAATTTTATCAGTTTATTGCAAAATACTTCCCATTTTGTTAGAAAAAAAGCCTTATTTTCTGCCTTCTGGTTACATTGTTTCAATGGGAAATTGTCAAATATGCTCCATTTCTGACGTAAATTGCATACATACAGTTCGTATAAACATAGTTTTGCACATATATACAAAAAGTAGACACATTGATGTATTTAATTTTCACATTTTTAACACTTTAATTTCTGATCTTCATACTTCCCATTTCATTTGAAATTAGCTAATTTTACAATTTTTAACATGGCGGAGTTAAGACAGAGTGTAGGACAAAATCCCCCCGGACAAAGTCCCTTCCGTGTAATTTATCATAGGCGGACAAAATCCCACTCGTTAAATTTAGAAGGCGACAAAATCCCCCTGTAAAATTTTAAAGGCGGACAAAATCCCTCCCGAATATGATTTTAAAAAATGCATGGTTTTTAAATGTTCACACCGTACAGTCTCGTACATATACAGATAAACCTTAAAAATTACCTTATATTTTACTAAAAAAAAACTCAGATATTTAATTAATAATAATAATTGTTTGTCTCATTTGCAGTGCTTAATTGGTGACTTGTTAATTAATATGCTTATGATCAAACGAATATCGCTTACTTGAGCAAAACATTCTCTATATCTTTTAGAAAATTGAAACGGGTATGGCTTTTACTAATAAGTTAAAATTTAATAAAATAATGGTATAATTTAGTTCAATATTAACTTGAATTGTTTTTTGGTAAGTAATAATGAAAGAGACCAAATGGCGCGGTTCCTTTATTAACACACGTCGTACAACTCAAACCATATCGACTCGATGCGTTTCAGTGAAAAAAATAACCATGTTTTAATCTTTGTCTCATTCATCATTTCAAGTACCAAGTAAAAAACTATAAAACACGATGCACAATAATTATCGATATTACCATAATCCGATTCGGGAGGGATTTTGTCCGCCTTGTAAATTTATGGAGGGGGATTGTGTCCGCCTATGCTAAATTACACGGAAGGGATTTTGTCCGGGGGGATTTTGTCCGTCCCCCGTTAAGACCACGTGGTTCAGACAAGGGACAGCTAGGGTTGTGTGGCATTTTATGGTTTAATTATATCTCAGAAATTTGTAACATGTTTAACTTAGATGAAAATATATTAATAATTAAAAAAAAAAACTTTAAGAGTATTTGACTAACAAAATACTGTCTTTAGAAAAAACTAACTGCAATTGCATTGTCTTGAATTGAAAATGTGGTAATGAACTTTGTGATAAACATTTATAAAGTATTAATGTAAAAGATAATTACAAAAATATCCCCATTTTGGCCGCATTTTTCTCAGTCATAAAGGTAGTCAAAATTCAAGTTTTGAGGAATAAGCTGTTCAATAAACAGAGAATACAAGTTTATGACAGTACAAGCTTTATCAGGAAGACACAGCATGGGTTAAATTTCAATACACTAAAGGTGTTCTAAATAAACACATCTGTCATAAATGTTTATTAGGTAACCATAATTCATTAATAATTTTATTAAATTATGAACTATAGTAGTTGCTTTTGAGTATAAAAAAATAATGATGCCACGGGGAAACAACAATAAACGAGGAACTCCATAAATGATAAACTATGATAAAAAATAAAAGTATATATAAAAAATGGAAAAATTGTCAAATATTAATAATATGTTTAAAAAAACATACAATAATTTTGTTAATAATAACAGCAATTTGATATATTATAAAATTTTGGTGTTAATGATACACAACAGTCGTTCATTGATAAACAGAGTTATCGAACCTAATTATGACAGTAATACATTGCATATGTAAGCCGAATCCCCTTTCAGTTAAGGGGGTTGTCCGCTTATACGTAATGTTTGACCGCAGACCAATTACGTGATTTTCATGGAGTGTCACTCTCCTTACCCATTCAAGGCACATTTTGTATATAACTATACAAAATTCTCTGTCTTTAACTGTCTCTATACTTTTCCTGAAACTGTCATACATAACCTTTACCTCTAAAAAAATGTCAAAGAATCAAGAAATAACTTACCAGTTTTCCTCATGACTGCCGATGGTCAAGGATTTTCTCCGCGGGTACCTCGGCTTCCTCCCCAAAAACGATTAGGAATCCAGAGTAAGACAACGACACAAATACCGATGATGTATTCGACTTTCTACTCGACAATATTCATATAGATTGAGTTTACCATTAACCTATATAGGAAAAAAAGGAATTTAGAATAAGTAGAACTCTTAGCCTTTCCGTAGATAATTTTAAAAAATTTGAAACCTTTAGACTGGGACTATTATAAATAACTTAATTAATAGTTTACTGCTTTAGCCAACACCCGGTCTTAGTGTGACCGGGATAAGACTACTCATTTTAATCGTTACCAAGACGGTACTTCCGTAAACTAACAGAGCATTCTGGTATTTTAAATTCCACAGAAATTATATTCTGCTACAAGGGTTGATGTAAGTTTCATTCAATACCATAAGTATAACACGCATATCAACAAGCGCAGGGTTTAATTCTTCCAAAGTTAGACGACTTTCTTCAGTTTCTGTGCTCGAGATTCTGAATACAAGGCAATCGTACGCAGACTACTGCCATACTGATGGCTACATTACGTCAGTAGATAATAATGTAATTTTTTTTTTATATAAATATTATTACATGTATTACAAATTGTAACTAATGCCTGCGAATGCTTGACACTGTCGCCCCAAGTTTACACATATATCTGGTTATAGTCAGTAGTCTATGAGTTTATTGTAATATTAGTTGAATATTCATATATATCTATGTACTATGTGTATTGTTTGTGTTATAACCATTTACTGTAAATGTGTTACAACAAATAAATATTTCATATTTCGTATTGTAAATAGTTACAAAACAAGACACTTAAATATTGTCTTGTCTAATTTCTTGCCATATTTGGAATATCTAAATATATATTTTTATAGTTAAACTTAAAGGAATAATGTATAACAAAATAAAAAAAAATATATTTCTAATATGAATATATAGGTGAAGCCTATACTAAATGCCAACCCCCCTTGGAAAAAATTGTTTGCTAGCATTTTTTCATTATTTTATATTTTACCTTGTTATTACGAAAATTCAGTAGAAAAAATGTAGATACAATAACCTGTCCATGTTTTATAGTATGCCTCTGTTTTTAAGTTGTTACAAATCGTCCTTGACTTTTGCTACGGAAATTTCACATAATAAGTCAGCCATTTTTGTTTCTAAAGGGACCTTACGATGTTTACAAATGTTCGTCTGCTTTCGTGACGTTCAATGGTATTCTGACAAACCGCGAGACTTTTCCCGCCTAAACTGCAGACGACATCACCCGAAGGATTTCGAGTAGACAACAATCGATTGTTCCTAAAGTACAGTTCCGTTCTAATTAAGGTCAAATTTTAGTATGGAAAATCGCTCGTTCAAAACTAAAAAACCGCTTTATTTCAAAACGCTGAATATCTCGGGGAAATAATTATTGATTTCAAAAAGTTCCCTTCTTGATCTACAAAAGGAGCATAAGCTGAACCATACACGGTAAGCAGTTTTCATTTGTAACGCAAAAAACACTCTACACCCTACGTCAACACTTACTATAAATTAATAAATTGTCGCACATTGTTCATGACGTTGCTTCAGAGCACTCAAACACTGCCTCTGCATTCCTTGGTGACGTGATGTCTTTTTCTAATGTGTTGGTGATGTCACAAAAAATGTCAATTCAAAAATACAGCATTTCACATTGATAAAAATTGTGTGACGTTTAATTTTATTGATGTCACAATTACTTTTGAAGAGACATAAATACATAGAGCAGATAACTTCCAATAAGTATGTCAATATTGTTTGCACATTACTGAACTTTTTTACTGTTTCGGTGGTGTTGTTTTACAGCCATCAGCATGATCAGTAGGAACGATAGTAAACGAGAGTATCAAATGTAGTTTATGAATATATATGAGGGATTGCATCACATTTACTGTATATCTGTTGCAGTTTGCGGCCGTGATTAGGTTCGGTAAACCAGAATTCCAAATTGTGTTGCTCATTTCAAGTTAGTTATTTGCACAGTAAATTAATACTTACCATTAAAGCATTTGAGATGAGGTTTATGTAGATAATGTTCATTTTATTTAAGCCAAATATTAATTTCATATATATTACAATTGTACAATTTTTGATATGTAATTGATTTGTGGAAACAGTTTTGCGCCAAGATCGAATATTTTGAAAAAAATTAAATTTTAAATTTCTTTGATATAAAAAGAGATATTTGAAAAAAATTATCCTTTTTTGAAATTGTCACTAATTCCACTTTCAAATGAAGTGTTATATTTAAATTTTGCAAGACATTGAAAAACATTTTTTTGCGCCCCTAACTTTTGTCTACCTTTATATTCATTTAAGTGCTTTTCTACAATATTTTCTTTGAATAGCTTAGCTACATGTACCATCTGAAACAGATTTGTTCATATGGACTGATGGATCTCATGACTTTTTTTATACACACCACGCATGTTACTAAAATGCATACCAAAAAAACCCCAAATAATTCTTAATTGGAACACAAATGATCACAGATAAAATATTTTAGATTAGTTAGTGCATATCATGATTACCAGCACAATACACCATAGAACATATTCTGTAGCTGAAACAAAGCCAGCATCATAAATAAAAAAAATTGGTGTCTACACAATGGTTTTTTCAACAGGATTTTAAATTGGGCATTATAATACACCTCAACATGTTTTAGTGAGGATTTTTTTAATGACAAACAAAAACTGCTTACCTGGTATGGTCAAGCTTAAGCTCCTTTTGTAGATCAAGAAAGGTATTTTTTTAAATCAACAATTATTTACTTGAGCATTTTGAAATGAGCTTAACATGCTTAATGAGATCAACTGTGGGTTACAGAAAATGGTATTACAATAATGATATGGATGCAAGTACTAGTACAGTAAATATTTTATGGGATACTATGGGGTAAATAAATAAGGAATTGTTAATACAGTAGAATTTTTGCTGTAATGGATTTTAAGATGGGATATATACAGTTTCACCTATACATGTACATGTATGGATGACAAATCGACAAAATATGTGGCATTGAAAAAAGGATACATGCTTATTAAATGTTTTTAAACAACAGATAGCTTACCCACTCTATGGCTTTGCCAAAGGTTTCAGAACATTTATTATTCATGGTATATTAAATTTATAATGAATTTATACTTGTACTTAAAACTTGCATTTTAATTTATAGATGAATCGTATGAACATGATGGAACATACAAATTTAGCAGGAGAAGATGAAGATGAGATGTACTCTGGATTTAATGATTACAATGCCACTCTTGATACAGAAGTAAGTGCACCTTTGATAATAGGATCAGGGTTACTTCTGCTACATGTAAATGATCCTCCATTTTGTGAAATAGGATGAAAGCTTAGAATGAAGAGTTACAATTACACAGTACTTAGACTAGCTGCAGAACTATAGCTCTTTATGTCCTTTGGCTATTTTTAGATTTGGCAGATCTTGGACCAGGTTTCTTTTTTCTAAAAGATCAATTTTACTTTTTTTTCAATTTAAAATTTTAAAATACTAGATGTACAGATTTCAGGTGAAATTTTTCTATATGAATTTATCAATGCATGTTCATTTTCAAATGTTTCTTCTTTCATCAATCTGACAACAGTTATTGTCTCGCCTGCGACGAAAGTCGCTGGAGGCGAGACATATGTATGGGAATCCGGCGGCGGCGGCGGCGGCGTAAACACTTGACATCTTGCTTCATATATTTGTAAGCCCAAGCCCTAGGTCCATCAAATTTGGTCCACAGGTAGCTTATGATGAGTACTTGCCAGTCAGTCACCTGTCACCTGACCTTGACCTCAATTTCACGGTCCAGCGACTACGTTAAAGTTTTTGGGTTACGACAGTTCCTCTGTAACTACGCATGGTAGGATGACAATATTTGGTGCATAGGTTGCTGATGACTAGTACATGACTGTCTGGTAGGTGTCACCTGACCTTGACCTCAATTTCACGGTCCAGCGACTGCGTTAAAGTTTTTGGGTTACGACAGTTCCTCTGTAACTACGCATGGTAGGATGACAATATTTGGTGTTTAGGTTGCTGAAGACTAGTACATGACTGTCTGGTAGGTATCACCTGACCTTGACCTCAATTTCACGGTCCAGCGACTACGTAAAAGTTTTTGGGTTACGACAGTTCCTCTGTAACTACGCATGGTAGGATGACAATATTTGGTGTATAGGTTGCTGATGACTAGTACATGACCTTGACCTCAATTTCACGGTCCAGCGACTATGTTAAAGTTTTTGGGTTACGGCAGTTAATCTGTTACCACACATGGTAGGATGACAATATTTAGTATATAGGTTGCTGATGACTAGTACATGACTGTCTAGTAGGTTCCACCTGACCTTGACCTCAATTTCACGGTCCAGCGACTACGTTAAAGGTTTTGGGTTACGGCTGTTCCCCTGTAACTATGCATGGTATGGTGACAATATTTCGTACACAGGCCGCTACTGAAATTTAATGCTATTTACGTAATGCTTATGACGAAATTTATTTTCGTTACTGATGCGGAATGCAGGCGAGACGTTTTTCTGTGTCCACACTTGTTTTTATTTAAGTATGCATTAAAGTATATTGTTCATGTATACTAGTACTTTGGCATCATAGTACATGTAATGCATGTCATAAAATAAAGAATGTAAAGTTCTTATTCTACAAACATTGTTACATTAATAGCACAAAAAACACAATTAAGCTACTAATACCATCTTCATACATAAAAAAAAAAGAATCTGGCATACAATTTTAGTACATGTACTTACTGAATACTTCAAATTGCTGAACAGGTTATAAGATATAGTATGGTTTGGGTCTGTTTATGCCTAATAAATCGTGAAGCGGTTTATGAATGGTGTAAACAAACCCAAACCATATTATATCGTATAACCTATTCAGAAATTTGAAACATTCCTTATATTAGTTATAATTTAATTTAAACTATAAATTTAAGCAATTTGTATGGTGGAAATGTCGATGACGTCATGGAACTATTTGAATTTTAATGGCGTAAGAATAGGCCATAGGTCACACAAGTTATATCTTATAATATGGGTTGCTCGATTTGAATTAACCAATCAGATTTCAGCTTACAAAGCAAATTAAATTGTTGATGATTTTGTTTATTGTCAACATTTGTGGGTCTAGTGCTGATCTAAAAAATAAAATGGAGCTGTTAAGCTTCTAATAATGACATTCAATTCATCTGTAAAATTTCTTAATACATGATGATGAACTATTGATAGTTCATGTACATTGTAAATTAAGTGTCATGTTTAATAAGTTCAACATAAATTCGTTTGCCTGAAGCTACCAGTAGCTTTTTATTGAACAACCTGTTTTTTACTTACATTATCTTTATGTTTACAGGATTTACAACATGATGAGAGCTTCCAGAAAGCAGTGTTGAGGACAAGTCATGGAAGGCGTCCACCTCCTGTAAGAATCCGTGTTTAGAGAATGGACCAACTTATGGCTAAATTTTTAAGATTGGAAAGCCTCTATACCATAATGGCATACCAATGTCCATTCGTCGGTTCAACCATGCTCCACATGTCACACTTTCAAGAGAATGCCTAAATAGACTTTCTTAAAGTGGCACTTCTAGGTTAATGCAGGGGAAAGAGGGGGGGGGGGTATTTTTTAGTTTTTACTCGAACTCAAAGAGACTTTCATCAATTTTTTGACAATTGTTGGGCATTAATGATATTGAAAGATGTGATTATGTCTCATCTGTGCATATAGAATAACAAATCCATGAAGTGTATAGCTCTTGTGCTTATCTTCAGACTGGCATGCTCTCCTAGCACAGCTGTTTATTATCCTTTATAGTATTGATTGATTAGATAAGGGACATTGATTTCAACGTTGTTCACCAAAGATATTTATAAAAAATGACTGCTTTAAATATATTTAGTATTTGGTAAAATATCAACTCTAAAATCAAATTAAAAAAGCTTGATTGAATAGTTATTTAGTCACTTTTATCTTCAAGGGAGCTTTCCATTAAATTTTATCAGCTAGTAGAAGATTGAATTTTTCTTCTTCATCCCAAATAACTGGAGTTTTTTCTCCAGAACATTAGATAATGAATGGTAGCTTCTCTATAGAATTATTCAATGTACATTTATGCACATTATAGTCAATAGATGTAGTAAAAATATTAGTCATTGATGCTGGCAATCTGGATCAAGTAGTGTATTACATATATTAGTTATATTTCCCTAAGATAAACAGATGGTGTAATATTTAAAAAATAATTGAAACAAGTGAGTTCTTATAGCTAGTGTTTCTATTTATAGTTTTAATGAGAACTAAATGAAAACCAGTTGCAATCAATCGAAGTTTATATGCATCATTTAGTTTAAAACATTTATAAAACATTTAAAAAAGAAATAGTTTTTTTAATGTGTGTGTATAACACAGAAGTATTTAATTTGCTCTGTAAAGCTGAAATCTGATTGGCTAATTCAAATTGAGCATTACAGGTGATACGAAATAACTTGCATGGTCATATGACCTATTCAACTCTGTTAAAATTCCAATAGTTCCAGGACATCATCTCTCTATTATTGTTTAAATTAAATCATAAGGAATATTTCAAATTTCTGAAACGGTTTTACTCTATAATTTGGTTCGTGTCTGTTTATGCCATTCATTAACTGCTTCGCATTTTATTGGTGTGAACAGACCCAAACCAGGGGTTATATCATATAACCTGTTAAGAATTTTGATATATTCCTTAATTAAAAGTTTTTTATATCTTCTTGCTCTGTCTTTAAGTTTGAGTATTTATGTAAAAGTAAACATTTTGAAAGAAATAATAAAACTTCTGTATTATTCTTATTTAAGTATACTATTTTATAGACTGCAAAAATTCCTGGAACTGCAGCTAGGGGAAGAGCAGCCATGCCATCATCTATGGGACGTTTAACAACAGGAATGGCAGGTGGGGAGATGGCGAGACCAATGACTGCAGTAAGGGCTGCTGGATATACCTCCGCTGGTGGTAGAGGTTTGTATAATTTAATTTTGGTACCATGCATACCTGACACATCTCAGGGAAGGTATTATTACAGTTGGATCTGTTAAAAAAATCATTAGATATCATAAGAATAAACTGAAATCAACTGACTAGTTGTTAATTTATTAAAAGTAAAAGATTCAACTATTGTTACACATTAAAGATTTGCTAGTGCAGGTTTCTATTGACAAAATTCTCATTTCTCAGTGTATTCATAATTAAATTACAGTGCCATATAAGACATAGCAAATGTTTAGACTCATTAATATCCTGTTTTTGACTAAATTACTGTTCTTTCAACAATACAAGTATGTCTTAACATTGATGCTTGTATTCATACATGTACATGTATACTTTCTATACTAGTTCTCAAGTAAGAATCTCATACTAGGATGGCAGTACCACTTATTTTTGTTCATACTTCATTAATTATGTAATCCATCTATGCTGCTTAAAGCCAACATGTTATTAGTATTGGAACTCAGATGGCTTTATATAATTAATTCACATTTTATATTGCTTCAGTTAAACAATACATCTCCAAATGGCTGACATATATTTACATGGTACATGGTACATTGTAGGTGTAGGTTTTGACCCACTTAACCAAGCTGGGCCAGCCCCTCCCCTTGAACCAAAGCCAGAAGATACGTAAGTGAAAAATAAAGATTTCTTAACTTTCATCTGTAAAAAGGCTGTTTATTCACCTTAGACACTTTTCACTGCAAAAATTATATTATAAGTAGACTTTTTTATATGGTATCTTTATTAAATAACTAATTACAAACATTTTTGTTTAAAACAAATTTGTTAATATATTTACATTAGTTTTAAATTTTATCATTATTATGTATCTTTTTAAAATTTTGTTCCTATATACATTTGTAATTTGGTTAATTTTTCTACCAGGGAGAGCTGTTGTGATTTTTAAAAGGACAATACTATAAAAGTTATCGTTAAATTTTTACATGGTAATTTTGTAAAGGTTCATTTGTTATCTGATTGTTAAAAAATGTGTTCAGATGCTTATCTTTTGTTTTGTTTATGTACAGACCTGAAGAGAAGATAAAACAACTGGAGAAAAAAGTCAATGAACTTATTGAAGAAAGTTGTTTTGCTAACAGTACAGGAGATCTCAGCCTGGTAACATAAATTTTAAAAATATATAACCCTAACAATTAACCTCAATTTTACCAAAAATCGTCTATTTGACTTATCGTCCATATCAACTAAACATGTGGAAAATATGGTAATTTAAGATTCTTTTTAAGTGCTTTCAATTATGTTGATCTTCACAGGCATTGACATTAAAAATAGTACATGTATATTGAAATGTAACAGTATCTAAAATGTTTAAATTGTAGTAAAGGAGATAATACCATTTACACTGTTATATTCTGTCAATGTTTTGTTGTCTCTTACTTTTTGTTTGAATGTTGAAAAATGTTTATTATGCCATCAGCGATTTATTTATAGTAATAGTATATTTGAGGAAGTTACACTGTTAAGTTAACTTGATTCTTTTTTGTGAAGCTTTTACCCAGCACAGTCTATAATTTTACATTCAAAGAATTTGGAGAAAAATTGTGACTAATATCAATGTCTATTTAAGGCTTTAGAGAAGGCTAAAGAAGCAGGAAGAAAGGAACGAGTCCTGGTAAGACAAAGAGAACAACAGTCAATGGGAGACCAGATCAACCTGGATCTTACTTATTCTGTAAGTTCATAAATATATTAAACAATCATCATACCGTGAAATAAACATCAATATTAGATAAGTAATTCATGGTATAATTGCCATTTTTTCACCAGGCAGAACCATCTTTGTGAAGTAGATATAAGGACTACCTAGTAGTGAGCCATACAAAATGTATATTTCTTAGCATAAAATATAGCATAGATTCTGACTAGGCATAATTCAACAGTATTAAAAGTTGTATGTTATGTTATATGTTACAATTCCAGGTATTGTTTAACTTGGCCAATCAGTATGCAGCAAATGAAATGTACAATGAAGCTCTCAACACCTACAATGTCATAGTCAAGAATAAAATGTTCTCTAATGCAGGTAAGATATTAGGAATGTCAATGGTATTTTTATAACATTCTAGAAGATTTGCAATACAGGAAGGAAATATCAAATTAATATCATAAAGTATTAAAGTTTCATCATATTTCTAAGATTTAATCGTCAAATAGGATGATTTTTTAGGTTGTTTTTTTTTAAATTTTCATTGGAATTTAATGCATTTGTTATTATTGTACATGTTCATTTGATTGGATTTTCTAATTTTTAATTGTAGTAGGTTCTGAAATTAAGTGCTTTCCCCAAACCCCCCTAATTATTTACATAGAAATTAGCCCTAACAGAATATTACACAGTGAGGTCATAGATATATAACATTGAATGCTGCGCCAAGTCATGTACAAACAAAAACAGTTATCTTTGTATTTGGCCACCAGAATTATTGGTAATCAATTATTTTAGGAAAATTGTCTATTGATGTGGATATATTGTAGGGCGGTTGAAAGTCAACATGGGGAACATTTACTTCAAACAAAGGAATTTTCCTAAAGCTATCAAGTTTTATAGAATGGCATTAGATCAAGTACCTAATGCACACAAAGAAATGAGGTAAGAACATCTTCACGGAAGGTGGAGCTGTACATGATTTTGTTTGGTGTAACTATAAGTCTGTAAATATTTGCAGTTGTTTTTTTTGTGTAGTCTATCTTTACTGGATTATAATTGGCATTTTCTATACAGTCTTACAAGATGTTGACACTTTTGTGTTGAAGTGTCAAAGCTATGAAATTGTCCATGTAAATTTCAAAATTGTTAAAACCCTAAGGTTCTTCCTATCCCAGGCTTAGGTTGATCTTAGTCATAATTAGGTTTCCAGTTCAGAATATTTTGGTTTTATTGTTCTATGCTCTTCTTATTCATATAGTGTTTGGCATTTTCAATTATTTGAATAGACGAAACACGTGTCAGGCGTAGCAAAATTTGTTGCCTGAAACTTTGTTATACATGTATTTTTGATGCTATTGATCAAAAGTAGATGACTTACTATGCTGACATCTTTGCCTGTGAGGCCTCTGTTAAGCTATGTAATTTTAAATGCATCACAAGTCAAAATGTTTTATGATTGAAGTTCAGCTCAAAACCTTACACTGGTGTTTTTGGAAATAACAATGAATTTAAGAAATTAAATATACATGCATATCATTCTGTTAAATATCTTGCAGTGATTTAAACATGTCAAAAAGGCTTACAGATCCTGACTAATAATTTCTATACTTATTAAAATTGTTTTTATGTATGTATGGTTATTGAAGCAGGACAATTTTCTTCTATCTGACACATATCAAGATGGGCAATTACAGGACACTGGTTAAAATATTAGCAAATTTACATTTTAAGCAATCTGTATAAAATGTTCTTATACACATGTTCATGTTTGGAAAACAAATAAACATTGTAAATTATTAAGGAAGTTCTATTGATATGTAATCATCTAGCACATTTGCAGTTTCTACCTTTGGAAGGCTTATAATTTAACTTGTTTGATATTGGAATAAAGTATTTAACAACAAAGTGCCTACCCTGGTGCCAATATATTTCATTTTATAAATGGAACCAATCCACTTGCTTGATCTATAACAATAAGGCCTAAATTGATCTTACATTTGACTTCAGAACAAAGATCATGCAGAACATTGGTATAGTATTTGTAAAGATGGGTCAATACAATGATGCCATCACCTCATTTGAACACATCATGTCAGAAGCCCCCAGTTTCAAGACAGGTTTTAACTTGATACTGTGTTATTTTGCTCTTGGTGACCGTGAGAAGATGAAGAGAGCATTTCAGAAACTGTTGACTGTAGATCTGAAGGTTGACGATGAAGACAAATATCTTGCCCACAGTGTAAGTATACAGTTATTTCATATGTGATTTGGGAACAGTCAAACTGTTGGCCCGAGGTGGAGGGGAAAGTGTTTTGAACTGTTGCCCGAGGCCTATGGCCTCGGGCAACAGTTCAAAACACTATCCCTGACACCAAGAGACAACTGTTTGGCTGTTCCCAAATCACATATGAAATAACTGTTTTATTACCTGATCAAGTACTGTTTTAACAGTACGTGCAGAAAAAAAGGAACAAGAAAATAGCTTTGCAAATATGTTAATAATTAAACTTTCTCAATTTAACAATCTTTTAACTATGTCACACCGCCAACATTTTTATATGTCTGTATGTTTTCGTATTGTTTTCTCTGTTATTTCGTAAAAAAAAGAAAAAAAAAAGAAAAAGTCATTTTGCTATTTTCAAATTCCTGACTGTAATTTGTTTAAATACTTCAACACATTTTAATTATGGAGAAATAGTCGTTGGATTCTTTCTAAACAAGTTATTTTGAAGGTTTTGATCAGAAACGTAAGAAAATCGTGTATTTTCAGTTGTTGACATGTTTACGCCTGGTTTATGATCAAGATCGAATAGACGCTTTATGCATGAGTCCGGTAAATCTCGACAGCCAATGAGCTGTTTCGCCACTCGCTTCAAGGGAAATCCTATATGATGTCAGAGCACGCGAGGGGAAACAGTTTAAACTGTTGACCGGTCAACAGTTCGCGAACGTGGACGTTTTTAGAATTTCAGAAAATAGTAAAAAATACCAAATTACATTTATATTAGGTATCAGGTAATAATATACACTAATTTTATAAAGACGTTAGTCCATTAATATACTGTTGCATATTGCTTTTCATTTCATGTTTCCAAAAGAAATCTGAATTAAATATCTGAGAAATGTTAAACAACCAATTATTGTAAGCATATAAAAAGCATTCTATATGAACCATAAAATTAAATTCTTATCTTGGACAGGAGTTGTCAAGGGTGTAGCATCCCTCACACAAAATTGCAGCTGCTTACCTATTATTGTTGCAAAAACAAAAAAATTGTTGCTCCTCTAAACCAGTTTTTCCTAATTGGAATCAAGTGCCAGAAAACAGCCAGAATGCAGGATTAGGCATTATTTATTAAATAGCTTCTGTGGCTGTGAACAACACCCAAATCCCCTGCCATAAAACCCCCTCTTAATCATTATACTTTATGTACACTTCATTTTGGACTATCTAAACCCCATAGTAATAGATGCCAGAAGAAACATAGGTGCGGTAGTTAATTTTGCACAGTAGATTTAAAAACACTATTTTGCCACATTACACGATGTGAGACTTCTTTTGGAGCATCTACTTCTAGAAATAGACTCAGGAAAACTACAAACTAGACTCGACGACAAGCGGGATGACTTCAACTTTCCAACTGTCAACTTCCCTTTCATCGTTAGCAACATTCCAGTAGCTCCAGCTATGGTGTGTACATTTCACAACTTATAAGTTATTCTAGATCCTGTGATCCTTATTCCCATTTTCTAGACCGATCACTGATGTTGACTGCTAAACTACTCAAACAAGGGTTTGTTGTACCTAGGTTGATGTTATCTCTCCTGAAGTTCTATGGTCTGCACCACGATTTATTTGATCGTTATGGGAAATCAGTGTCTCAAATACGATCTGACATTTTCGCTGAGTCATAGGTAGTGTTTCCTTTTCCTGGCTTTGACTTTTCCCTAGACAAGACAATGAGTAACTCAACAGGTGTCTAATTAGAGGCAGGCACTGCTTACTTGTCCAGATCACCCGAGTACACCCATGGCTTTTATTGTGTTCAGGTTACTCTCTTTCTGTGTTTTATATGTTTTTGGTTTTTGTGTTGTGTTTGTCTATATCCGGATTCGTAACTGTCCCTTGGCTTTTGGCTCTTGTTGTTCTGTCGGTTTTCTTTGCTATTTTCTTATTTAGAATTGAACTTTCAAAATATGCATAATTGAATTCTTGTGTATTGTTCCAGACTAAAACACAAAATATTTGTTTATTTTAGGATGATAAACAGTATAACTTGGTAGTTGAAGTTATCAAAAATGATTCTCTGAGGCAAAACGAAAGAGGAAGGTATACTATGTTTTTATGAAAAAAAAAGATTTGTTACCGGAATCGAACTTGATTTCATGGTATATTTAATTAAAATTTGTTTTGTATTGTATTTATTGAATGCAGTCAATAGTAAAATTTCATAATGTCATATATATAAAGCATAAAATTAAATTGTTAATGAATTTTTAGCATTTATTTTGTGTGCTTTTAAAGCTTGACCACTAATCTTTTCAGGAAATATGAGGCAGAAAATTGTATAAAGACTGCAGCTAAGATTATCTCCCCTGCTATTGAACCAACATTTGCAGCAGGTTATGACTGGTTAGTATTTACTCTATTATTTACCTGGTGATTAAGAAAAGCTTTATGTAATTTTAGACATCTTGATCACCAGCTTCCTAATAAAAGGGACCACTTTTGGGAAGTAGGATGTGTTGACAGAATGTGCTCTTTTAAGGATTGTTTTTAGCTCACCTGACCCGAAGGGTCATGTGAGCTATTGCCATCACTTGGCGTCCGTCGTCGTCGTCCATCATCGTCGTTAACTTTTCTTTAAAAATCTTCTCCTCCAAAACCACTGAAGGGATTGCTTTGAAACTTTGCACACATCATCAGTAAAATATCCTCTGCCAAGTTTGCACAAATCATGGCCTCAGACCAACCAACATGGCCGCCATGGCTAAAAATAGAACAGGGGGGTCAAAATACAGTTTTTGGCTTATAGTTCAAAAAGTATAACAGATACAGAAAAACCAAAGAGACCTTCCTTCTTCAGCATCAAAAGCTCTACAAAACACTCTATTGGGTCAAAGTTGTATGACGACTCCTTGTAGGAGTTATTGCCCTTTTATTGTCGAAATTTATGATTTTTGCCAATTTTGCCTCAAAATCTTGAAAATTATTAGAACTAGAGAAAAAGTAAGCATTGCTTAATTGGACTGCTCTATGAGGGCTACAAAATTGGCTTAGAGTCAAGATTGTCTAATAAACCGTTTAAGAGTTATTCCCCTTGAAGTGTTTATTATACCCCCAGCTTGAAAAGCTGGGGGTATATAGTGTTCATGGTGTCCGTCCGTCCGTCCGTCCGTCCGTTACACTTTCTCTTATGTGCAACTCCTCCTACACCACTGAATGGAATTTGATGAAACTTACACAGAATCTTTGTCACATAGTGCCATTGTGCAGGAGATATTTAACATTTTGATCGGAATGATATTTGGGGTTTCCCATACAAAAACATGGACTTTGTCATTGACCTAAGGGGGTCCCTATCTCTTATGTGCAACTCCTCCTACACCACTGAATGGATTTAATGAAACTTACACAGAATCCTTGTCACATAGTGCCATTGTGCAGGAGATATTAAACATTTTGATCCGAATGATATTTGGGGTTTCCTATAGAAAAACATGGACATTGTTATTGACCTAAGGGGGTCCTCATCTCTTATGTGCAACTCCTCCTACACCACTGAATGGAATTTGTTGAAACTTACACAGAATCCTTGTCACATAGTGCCATTGTGCAGGAGATATTTATTATTTTGATCTGAATGATATTTGGGGTTTCCTATAGAAAAGCATGGACTGTCATTGACATAAGGGGATACCCATTTCCTATGTGAGACTCCTCCAACACCACTAAATGGAATTCGATGAAACTTACACAGAATGTTGTCACTTATTGCCATTGTGCACTAGATATTAAACATTTCGATTGGAATGATATTTGGGGTTTCCCATAGAAAAACATGGACTTTGTCATGGACATAAGGGATACCCATCTCTTATGTGCAACTCATTCCTACACCACTGAATGGAATTTGTTGAAACTTACACAGAATCCATGTCACTTGGTGCCATTATGCAGGAGATATTTAACATTTTGATCGGAATGATACTTGGGGTTTCCCATAGAAAAGCATGGACTTTGTCATGGACATAAGGGGATACCCATCTTTTATTTGCAACTCCTCCTACACCACTGAATGGAATTTGTTGAAACTTACACAGAATCTTGGTCACATATTGCCATTGTGCACTGGATATTAAACATTTTGATCAGAATATTATTGGAGGTTTCCCATAGAAAAACATGGACTTTGTCATTGACATAGGGGATGCCATTCTTTGGGGGATTGGGGAGGGTTACGTGTTTTATCTGCAACTTCGCCTTCACGTTTAACTAGATAAAGTTTCAATTTCATAATTAAGAAACCCTGAATTTTCAAAGTAATTGTGAAGCGGGGGGTATCAATGGTGAGCATTGCTCACAGGTTTTTTTACTCTAGTTTTAATCGGTTTTAATTGATTTTTAGCTCACCTGACCCAAAGGGTCATGTGAGCTATTGCCATCACTTGGCGTCCGTCGTCGTCGTCGTCGTTAACTTTTCTTCAAAAATCTTCTCCTCCAAAACCACTGAAGGGATTGCTTTGAAACTTTGCATACATCATCAGTAAAATGCCCTCTACCAAGTTTGCCCAAATCATGGCCTCAGACCAACCAACATGGCCGCCATGGCTAAAAATAGAACAGAGGGGTCAAAATACAGTTTTTTGCTTATAGTTCAAAAAGTATAACAGATACAGGAAAACCGAAGAGACCTTCCTTCTTCAGCATCTAAAGCTCTACAAAACACACCATTGGGTCAAAGTTGTATGATGACTCCTTGTAGGAGTTATTGCCCTTTAATTGTCAAAATTGATGATTTTTGCCATTTTTGCCTCAAAATCTTGAAAATTATTAGAACTAGAGAAAAAGTTAGCATTGCTTAATTGTTCTGCTCTATGAGGGCTACAAAAATGACTTTAGCGTTAATTTTGTCTGATGAACCGTTTAAGAGTTATTCCCCTTGAACTGTTTTTTTTAATAAGTTTTAATGATTTTTTTAAAATCTTCTCCTCTGAAACCACTTAAAGTACTGCTTTGAAACTTTGTACACATCATCCATCAAATGTCCTCAACCAAGTTTTAACCAACCATGGCTGCAGATTAACCAACATGGCCGCCATGGCTAAAAATAGAATGGAAGTGGGGGGAGGTAAAATACAGTTTTTGGCTTATATTTAAAAAAGTGTAACAGATACAGGAAAACAGAAGAGACATGCCTTCATCTGCATCAAAAGCTCTACGAAACACTCCATTGGGTTGAAGTTGTATATGGACTCCTTATAGGAGTTATTGCCCTTTAATTGTCAAAATTGATTATTTTTGACATTTTTGCCTCAAAATTATTAGAACTAGAGAAAAAGTTAGTATTGCTTAATTGTTCTGCTGTATGAGGGCTACAAAAATGACTTAGGGTCAAGATTGTCTGATGAACCGTTTAGGAATTATTCTCCTTGAACATTTTTTTAATCAATTTTCCTTGATTTTAAAAAATCTTCTCATCTTTAACCCATTAAAGGACTGCTTTGAAACATTGCACACATCATCTTTAGGACGTCATCTACAAGAATTGTGCAAATCATGACACCTGACTACCTACATAGCTATGTTGGCTTAAAATAGAAAATGGGGGGGAGGGGGGGGGGGAGTCAAGAGAGTTTTCAACTGATAGTTTATAAAGTATAACAGGTACAGCAAATTTGAAGTGAACCTCCCTTCTCCCTCTAAGCATCAAAAGCTTCTCCTTATAGGAGTTATTTCCCTTAAAAGGTCAAAATTAATGACTTCTGCAGAAGTGTTGGGCAATTCCTTATAGCAAAGAAAAGCTGGATAAAAAAGGGTTGTTTGGTTTCAGGTTCAGGTGAGCGATACAGGCTCCTGGGAGCCTCTAGTTCAATTGTTGGTTAGACTTTTTCAGCTCGGTTTACACTAATAAACAGTTGAAAATAAACCTGAGAATGGTAGTCATTAACAGTGTTTTTGAAACTTTTTAAATCTGGGGTTCCTGATGATCCTATGCAGCTGAGTTTAGGGAGTCAAATACAATTTTCAAGTGTCATATTTATTATTCAGTTTTGATGACAAAAAACTTTTATCGAACAATGTTGCAAACAAGATGAAACAATATATACATGTACCACAGCCTTACATTTAGAGAGATTGTTATATAATTTCTGCATAAATAATTTATACCTCTGAAATAATACTTGCATATCTGGTGTATGAAAAAGTTTTGTTTTGTTTCGTGTTTAAATATCCTAATACAAAGGATTTCAATAATTGTTTATGAAAAAAGAATTTGGTAGTATCATACATGTGTACCGTCTTTTGGTGTGTATAATGCGCATTTGTGGATAATGCGCACCCCCTTTTCTGCTTTAAGAATCTTGAAAAAGTATATTTCGTATGTATAACACGCACGAACTTTACTGTCAATTTATCAACAGGAAGTTCTTCATGTAACTATAAAATGAGACCATTTCTGGTAACATCTATACGGAAAGGTATAAAATATTATTGAACAAAAGCTACCAAATTTGTTAACATCTTATTAAATAAAATAAAAGAATTATTCTTTTTCTTACTAATTAAAACATTTTTGCAATTTCGTTTTATGTGTATAAACATTGTATAAACAATGCGGTCAGCTTTGTCATGAATCTCATGCAATCATTGCAAATGAGACCAAGTTAATTCATACATTCTAACCAGAATTTAAAAGAAGGCAATTATTAAGTGTGACTTCTCTGGAAACACAGCAAAGATAATATATAAATGCTTATTTATTTTTATCTGTTTAGTTTTCTTTAAGAAAACTACACAAGGTTTGTAGAGGGTAGAGGTATTGAACAGCTGAAAATAACCAAAACTGTTGAAACTTAAATAGATATCTGAATGCAAATAGGATAACATATTTTTGTCAAGTATATGATGATCAGTACACCAAGGTTGTTCTAAAGTCGATTTCTGAAAGGTTTTGGAACAGACTATTGCAAAATTTGATCACAATGGTGCGCTACTTCAATCCTGCTTCAAAAACAATCGTTCTTGCCATGCTCATTTTGGAAAAAACTTATCAATTTTATCATTGCCGATTGTTAAAAGTGTTGCCTTAAATCAAATAAAATGTAATCAAAGTTAGAAAGCGTATCGTTACACGTGTATACAAAACTGTCATTAGTTTTGAGATAAAGTCCGAGGATTCATTTTCATTAGACGGGAACACAAAGGGTACCAGATTTTACATTTACCAAAAGTATGTTTACTGTAAGTAACATACGCTGCTAGATCATACGCATATGAAAAAAATAATTTGCTGCATCATGATGACCCTCTGGGTAATATTTCTTGGGGTCAAAAATGTTTTTTATGCGCAAAATATGCACAAAGGTGCGTTAACTGAAACTCTGCATTAATATAAAAGAAATTCATTTTGATGAATTCATCAGCTTAGCAGATCAGCAAAAATATACCCCTACCCAACCCCAAATAAATAAATGTCAATTTTTGTTAGGAATAAAATTTATGAGGCCTTGAATAAGGGTTTTATGTTAGACCACAATAATTTATGCCATGAATTTCAATAATTTGAATGTTTCATGATTCTATTATACTGTTTATTCAATAATTGCTCATTTTAAACAGGTGTGTTGATCAAGTAAAGAACTCCCAGTACTTAGATTTGGCACATGACTTGGAAATAGACAAGGCTATAATGTACCTGAAACAGAAAGACTTTAATCAGGTGATTGTCATTAAACTTGATGATGAAATCCCTTTTATAAACTGTATGTTGCTTACACAGGTTTCTCTGACTGCCTAACACACAAATACATATTTACAAATACATGAAATATAGAGGAAAAAGTTAACCAACACTGTGTAAGTTGATCTTCAGTTAATGCTCCTATAAAATAGCTGAAATGTTGTATAAATCTGGCACTATTTCTTATTGTATAATTGTAAAAGTTTTGTTATGTATAAGATTTCCATGGTTTATTCTCTACTAAGTTCATTCAATGATACTTTTTACTTCTCTTGTACAGAACTTTGTTGTGAAATCAAGTCCATGATTTTAGTCCAGTACATACAGTTTAAAAGCAAGAAGATTACATGAGCCTTTTTCTTACAATAATGTTTGTTTGAACACATACCGTAGATGCTCGCTTAAAA
This sequence comes from Limnoperna fortunei, assembly GCA_944474755.1. Classification (NCBI taxonomy): domain Eukaryota; kingdom Metazoa; phylum Mollusca; class Bivalvia; order Mytilida; family Modiolidae; genus Limnoperna; species Limnoperna fortunei. The sequence goes on from OX104118.1 coordinate 25,314,622, forward strand.
GTCGGTCCGCATATAAGTTGGGGGGTCTTTTTGGGCCTAAAAATCTGGTTTTTTGCTGTTGACCCTCGTATAAGTTGGTCGGAAGACAGACGTGTTGACATGAGGTCAGAATCAAATAAAAATTCCAAATTTATGAATAAAAATCATTATATCAGTAAGACTAATTGTTTATTATTTGTTTCTCGTTTTTTATGAGTTAAATATCGCTTGTCATTTATCCTAAGTGGTTTGTTTACACTAGTGTACATGTGTTTTGAAAATGTAAACGTAATTATCTCCCTGAATTTGCTATGACTAAAAACCATAAAAAAGACAAACACAAGTAAATATACAAATATTCATTTTCGTAATTATTTAATAGTTAAAGCAGAGTTTTTAAAATAAATGAAAGCTAAAATACAAAATATAAAGGAATTGTAAATTAAAATAATAATTGATGAAAAAACGAATTCTGTAGCATATATGTATCAGTTAGTTTATCTTGATTTTCGGTTTTTAGTTGTTTCATGACATCACCGGATGTATTATGCAATACATACAAATAAATCGATAGTTGTGTAAACAGTTGTAAATACGAATGGAAATATGGAAACTGGATAAAATAAACAATACACATGTAAAAACAATCTTTATTAATGTCTTAAATATACTTTATTTATCATAACTAATCACGTATCTGTCTATTTTCGTCGTTATAGTTGGCGATCTATGTATGGCCTTCAAACTTCGACCGGAATTCTTTCCTCTTGTGGTATGACTCGCTTAAAAGTCGGAACCCTTCTCTAAAACCAAATTTTAACTCCCAATTTCCCGACTTATGTGCGAGTATGTACGGTAACTTTTACTTGGCATTAAACAATAAACATCTACAAAGTTGCATTTTACAATCCTACTGTAGAATGTGTTTTGTTTGTAAAGGTCTAATATGATTTAATTATTGGTACTTATATTATACCAAATTCAGAATTGTAAAACAAAACTGACATAAATTATCACCTTTCTTAAAATTCTGAGAATGTGCAATAATAACAAGGAAAACTGCAAAAAAATCGGGGGGGGGGGGGTTAAAATAAAAATATATCTGTCATAACATTATATTGTGATACATAATAAGAGTAATTGTAGTAGAAGCAGAAGAAGACAATAGAAGGTTAAATCTAGACACCGTTAAATCTTGTTTGCTGCAAGTCATATAAAGGTTGTTGTTGTTGATAGAACTAATTATGTGATCTCAAAATCTGATATAATTGTAAAATCTTAGAAACCAAATGATTATATAGAATGATATTAAATATGACCAGTTTAATTAGATAAAATGATACATGTATTTTAAAAGTACACAATGTTGGATCATTACAGTAATGGAGCACTGGATTTTGTGATCAATTTGTATTGTTTTATATTTCAGGCAATAGAAACATTGAAGTCATTTGAGAAGAAGGATTCCAAGGTAGCCAGTACAGCTGCCACAAACCTGTCATTCTTGTACTTTCTGGTAAGTATGGAATTCACTCATAGAATTAATGCCTCAACTTTAGCTATGCATGGAAATACACGATCTTCTGTTTGTTAAAAATCACTTTTAAAGTATTGTTGGGTTGGTAATAATTCAAGTCTTTATGTAGGTCAACAGCTGAAAATAAATTGATTCAGTGTTTCCATCAATGAATTTGAAACACTTGATATTCTTACAAATTGACTGTCATTTTACATGTGGAAACATTTTGTTGCATTGCAATCTTATGTTCAATATAAAGAGGAGATAACCCAAACACAAACCTTACATTCAGATTATTAATGAACATCTAGTCATCAAAAATTTAAAAAATAAAAGAAAGGTTTGGTGAGGTTGAAGCAAATAAAAAGGATCACAAATCCTCCCCAAATCATTCTCATTGATCATGAGATAAAAGTAAAAACTTTGAAATGGCCAACTAAAAAAATAAAGAATTTCTAGTGAAGCCAGTGTTGCACTGGACAGGAAGTTATTAAACTTGATAAAAGAGGACACTTGATTTCTGTACACCAGTGATGAAACTGATAATTATATATTGTTGATGATTTTCTGATACCTCATGCAAAACCTATTGTCAATATGTTTGCTGAAATCTGGTTGTATCGTCCAATATCAACTGCAGAAAATTTTTCTGTTTTCTGTAACACCAAAGTTCATTTTATATTATTGTACCCTTGTACGCATAGGGGATGGGGGTATACTTTTTTTGGTCTGTGTTATTGTGTGTTAGTGTGAGCGTCTGCCACCATTTCTCATTAATGGTAAGTGTTACAATAATGAAATTTTTTCATTAGCTTTGTATGATCATGCCAGATTGTGGGAATCATACTTCAGACCTCTCTGACCCCTACCTTCTGTTTACCGAATTATTATTTTCAGCCATCCTAGCTACAAAAATTCATTGAAAATTATTGTATCTTGGCAGAGCTACAAAGAGATCCCATCAATTGTAATGGAGCAGCTCAGGATTGATTCATATCCAGGGGTTTTGTGCATATTCCCTGATTTGCTACATACTTTTAATATGTCTAGTTGCTGTTTAATTAATTGATAATTCTAGTTCATTATTTTTAACACTATATTTTTAATTATTTTAAACACCTTATTAGTAATCATGGCACTGTTCACAAACTTGGAATTCCAAAGGTACATAATTTCGGAATCTATTTGGTAAATATATATATCATTCCAGATTATTGCACTATCAAGAATACTATTTTTACTCTTACAATTCCGAAATTAAACACGTCGCAACTTTAATTTTGTCAACAATTCCATGATAACAAAAAAGTTTTAAATTAATTAATTAGGCATTGTAGAAATTATTAGCTGGAAGAAGGTGAAAGGAAAAATTATTTATCGAACCAAGAGAGCTGTTTAAAGGTAGAAAATATGTATAAATCTCATTTTTGGTTTTGTTAAATTTGGATTATTGGGTTCTCTTTGTAGCTACAACCATTCAAAACCATTTTTCGTTTTTAATCTCGGCAATAATAAATGATAAAATAATGAAATTTTGTCAAAAGCCTTGTAGGATCATGCCATATTGTAAGATTTATTATATGCCCACTCACCATAGAGGATAGGTGGTATACTGTTTTCAGTCTTTGCATGTGTGTGTGTATAATGTTATAGAGGGGGAGGGGTTAAAAAAACTTGTTTTATTTGAATTGTTTATGATAATGTTATGCAACTCTTTTGTATAAACACCTAAATCTATAATATAAGGACAATTTATTTCAGGTAAAATATACTTATTGAAAATTTAGCATTTTTAGAATTTGTTTGTAAGGAAAAGCTATAAGAGTTTTGTAATTCAGGCATATTTTGTAAGGAAAGAAAATATTTCTTAATAAAAAGGATAGAAAATTCTATTTTTTTATAGATTATAATGCTTCCTAAGGCTGTGCACTGGGAAGACAAATTAAATCGAAAGAACTGCCCATGATGTAATTTTCTTGATTTTTTTAGCACTTGTTATTCTGAACTAAGAATTTAAATAATGTTTTTTCTTAATTTGGTGAAAAATTGACATAAAACTGCCTCAAAGAAAGCTGCTTTTTAAGCAAAATTTACAGAATTTAAGGTTGGTGACCTCTGACACTGACCTCAAAGTAGGCGGAACCCACAGAGATAGATACCATCTCACCGATATCTAGTTTTTCTTAATCAATAATGTGACTAACTCAGGTTTAAAATGATATTAATGGTAATTGATATTCAGTGTTATTTGGTGACTGAAGCTATATAACCTGCATGGTCATTTTTGAGAAATCAAATACTGCACATATTCATTTGTTACATATAATACATAGTCGTTTCTGTTGTTAAAAGAAAAATTGTGTTTTATATACAGCGTGGAGAGGTATTGTACACCTTAGTTTGTTGTATAATCTTAATGTTCTGTTTATTTATTCCTTATGCTGTCTGAAAATGCTATACATTATCCTGCTTTATATTACCTGGTCATGGGGGATCTGTCATTCTTTGCTACATTTTCCCAAGATTTCATTCAATGGAGATCTTTATTTTATCAAGTTTTTTTGTTGGGCCTTGTCATGTTGCAGTTTATATATGTGTCATTATTAGTTTCACAATTTCACACTTAAAGTTAAAATTTTTAATTGTAAGATTTTAGCAGAGATAACACAGGATTGAAAGAAAATAACTCCTTCAATCTTATTGCCATCAGTTGTCAGTGTCCCTTTGCAACATAATGTATTCACATTTTATAACAATATTCCTAATGTATCAAACAATGTGATAATGAAGCGCTAAAAGCATGAATTACCTCCCTTTTAAAGCAAAGTTTGTAACATCAGTCCTGTTTTAGTTTTAGATAAACTAGAAATCTTGGCAAAATATGCAAATTATATAAGCATTGATCCTCTACTTAAGTAGTTTTGGATGTGGAATGTTGCATGTTTTAATTTTCTATACCACAAAAGCACTGATGCACAAAATATTCAAATAATTTTATTCTTTCATATTATTTTTTTCCTTTTTTTCTTATAACCCTATCCTATTTCACAGTAAATTTTATTGGGTAGTAGTTGGTCTTTTTAGAATATGTTTAAATTGGGGTTTAAAAAAGTCTGCACATTCTTACATAATACATATGTAATAAAATATATGTTGCACAAAAGTATAATTATTTTTGTTGTAATAAACAGAATATATATATATTTATATTAGGGCTTATTTTTATGTTTTTTTTAACTCTAATATCCGATATTCTTAGCGATTATTGTAGCATGACTCCCCTACACAAACAATCAATTTCCCATAATATACACATTCAGAATGGGTATATATCACCTATACATTCCAGTGAAAAACCCTGTAAGTAGACGTTTTATAAGAAAATATTTCAATAAGTAAGATAAATTCAGATTCTCAATTCTCATTAAAAAAAAGTTCATGTACACCATAAGCACAATTTTCTCTCGATGTTTATACTTTGGCCTTTTTCTCTCTATTTGTGTTTAAATGTTTTCCTCTTGAATTTAAGTTACAATTTCCACATTCATTATTATACCCCCGCAAACTTGTTTGGGTGGGGGGGTATATAGGAATCTGTCTGTCCATCTGTCTACATAAGCGCTTCTCCTCCTAAACCCCTTCACAGATTTTATTGAAACTTAACATGGAGGAAGTACATCATATGTAGATGTGCATGAAGAATTTTCGTCACTGTTGGATATTATTCAGAGGAGATAATTGGACTTTTTATTAAATATATTATTCAGTGGGAGACCTCGTAAGCGCAACTCCTCCTAAACCACTTCACAGATTTTGATGAAACTGTATATGAAGAAAGTACCTCATACGTTGATGTGCATGAAGAATTTTCGTCGCTGTCGGTTATTATTCAGGGTAGATAATCGTACTTAGACTTTGTAAATATAGTGTTCTATGGAAAACTTCGTAAGCCCAACTTCTCCAAAACAGCTTTACAGATTCTGATGAAACTTTCGAGGAAGAAAGTACATCATATGGAGATGTTCATGAAGAAATTTCGTTGCTAGCAGATATTTTTCAGAGGAGATAATTGGACTTTTTATACCCCCAGCAAACTTGTTTTTGGGAAGGGGGATATATAGGAATCACACTTGTCTGTCTGTCTGTCCACATCCCTTGTATACTCAACTCCTCCTAAACCGCTTGATGAAATTTAATGAAACTTAACATAAAGGAAGTACATTATATGTAGATGTGCATGAAGGATTTTTATCGACCTTGGATATCATTAAGGGGAGATTATTGGACTTGAAAGAGTGAAGCGGGGGGTTTCCCTTTGTGAGCGTGTTTACAGTCCACGCTAGTTTTTTCTAAAAATAATGTACCTATTAGGTCGCTTGGGAGTGAGTTTTCTGCTTATTTTATTCTTATAAGAAGATTTAGAACTTTAACATTATACAAAGTTGTCTTCCAAATACTTGTACATCCTATTTGATCAATAACAGTTAGAAAAAAAAGAAAAAAATGTTATTCATTTTCTCAATCAAACAACAATTTTTTTATTTATTAATGCTTTACACATCACAATAGTCATTTATGATGTATGTATACTTCTTGTCTTTATGCAATGGCATTATCTGGGAAGTTATTAGCTACTTAGTATTCAGAACAGCGGTATGTTAGTACAACAGTTGGGGGAATACACAAATATAGATCTTGGGATTAGTTGAAATGTTTCCCTTGTAGCAGTTATCCCTAGGGTCAAATTGAGTGAATTTTTTGATACTATATGCTGCAATTTAGTTGATGAATAATCTTTAGGTCAATTAATTCTTCTAAACACTTTTTTTAATATAGTTATTAATTATCTTCTAAAATTACCAAACAGCTAAAAACAATGGCGGAGGTTCTTTAATATATTGTTTCTGTATCTCATTGTATTACAGAAATTACAAAGTGAAAAATTAAAAATGTTCAGAGATTTTTAATTTTCTTAACTTAATTTAAAAAATTTAAATTTGAGGTTTTAATAAACAAAAAACCCCAGAAAAATATAAACCCTTGAAATACAGAATTATTATACCCCCTGCAAACTTGTTTGGGGGTATATAGGAATCACCCTGTCTGTCTGTCCGTCTGTCCACATCCCTTGTAAGCGCTTCTCCTCCTAATCTGCTTGACAGATTTTGATGAAAGGAAGTACATCATATGTAGATGTGCATGAAGAATTTTGGTGGCTGTCGGATATTATTCAGGGGAGATAATTGGACTTAGACTTCTAAAATATAGTATTAAGTGTGAGACCTCGTAAGCACAACGCCTCCTAAACCGTTCGACAGATTTTGATGAAAGTTCACATGAAGATGAAGGAAGTACATCATATGTAGATGTGCATGAAGGATTTTCGTCGTTGTCGAATATTATTCAGGGGAGATAATTGGACTTGAAGCTAAAAGGGGGGGGGGGGGGTATCCCTTTGTGAGCATGCTCACAGTCCACATTTGTTTTGTATTTGGAACAACTAAATTAAAATAAAAGTAATTCTTTTATGTCTTTTATAGAGAATTATCTTCAGTTTTTGTTTGTGAAAAGACACAAAATATCATTTTGTCACTTGTAAAACTGAAAACTATTAGTTGTCTTCTAAGCACAGTCTACACACAGGAATTGAACCAAACAGCTTCTAAGTTATGATCATGTAATGTGGACCTCTTGTTTGATTTGGACAACAGGGAGGAGGAATAACTGTCTCATTGCAACTCTTCTTTAGTGTTCTTTAACTTTTTTTTTGTTTTGAGAGGCATTCTTGTATGCAGGCAACACATGTCTTCCATGAAACACTAATATTAGGTTAAGTTTATTATGCACTTTTTACATGTAGTTCTGTAATGTCTATAGATACATGTATATGTAAAGCATTTTCAGTCAGTTTTGAAATTTTAGTCATTATTATCATGTTTATTTCCCTACAGTTATTAAAAATGAAAGCATTTTTTATAACATCCCAAAGGCTTCTAGGGCAATCTTATTATGTACTTGATTTAATAAAATCTTTCAACAATTCTTAACTTCTTAACTTGTATTTGTAATGTTTCAGTGAAGATGTTCAATAGTACAAACATAATCTGATGGCAACAAATGTTCAAGGTTAAAATTGTTTATTTGTATAAAAGTTCAGTTATCTACAACATTTATATGGATTTTTGTAATCCCATTGAAAAATGGTTTCAAAGTGGGTTTTTAATGTGTTTAGAACGTTTATTTCCAAATTATTATATGTACTCTAACTACTGAAGCCGAGTAAATCCCCTCGTCCAGTAATTGTTTTCATTTCATCAATGTTATTTGCCTTTACAAAAGCATACAAAAAACCACAAGTCAGCAACAGATTAACTGTAGTATAATGAATTAGTAATATCATAAATATGGCAGCATGGCACACCTCAGAGTATCTCCAAGCAGTAATAACATAAATATGGCAGCGTGGCACACCTCAGAGTATCTCCAAGCAGTAATAACATAAATATGGCAGCATGGCACACCTCAGAGTATCTCCATGCAGTAATAACATAAATATGGGCAGCATAGCACACCTCAGGGTATCTCCATGCAGTAATAACATAAATATGGGCAGCATAGCACACCTCAGAGTATCTCCATGCAGTAATAACATAAATATTGGCAGCATAGCACACCTCAGGGTATCTCCATGCAGTAATAACATAAATATGGGCAGCATAGCACACCTCAGAGTATCTCCATGCAGTAATAACATAAATATGGGCAGCATAACACACCTCAGGGTATCTCCATGCAGTAATAACATAAATATGGGCAGCATAGCACACCTCAGAGTATCTCCATGCAGTAATAACATAAATATGGGCAGCATAGCACACCTCAGAGTATCTCCATGCAGTAATAACATAAATATGGGCAGCATAGCACACCTCAGGGTATCTCCATGCAGTAATAACATAAATATGGGCAGCATAGCACACCTCAGAGTATCTCCATGCAGTAATAACATAAATATGGGCAGCATAGCACACCTCAGGGTATCTCCATGCAGTAATAACATAAATATGGGCAGCATAGCACACCTCAGGGTATCTCCATGCAGTAATAACATAAATATGGGCAGCATAGCACACCTCAGGGTATCTCCATGCAGTAATAACATAAATATGGGCAGCATAGCACACCTCAGGGTATCTCCATGCAGTAATAACATAAATATGGGCAGCATGGCACACCTCAGAGTATCTCCATGCTAGTCAAAGATGGTTGACTTAATAGTATGAAACCTGTACTGAGAAAATATAAATGAGCATCTTCTACCATCATTTGTTTTTGTTGGTCAAATGTAATCCCAATCAGTATATCTTTGGTTTTACAGGTTTCTGTAAGCCATTTGCATGTTTAAAATAATTGTTTGTTTTTGTTTTGGATGTCACTGAACACTCAGTATTACCTGAAATTGATAGACATACAGTGATACACTAGTTTTCCTTGCTTGTTGTAGAAACTTTCCGTAAATGAATATTCAGTATTTATAATGTTTAAAGTTAGTGAAATGTCAAAGTTATTAGAATAAACAAATTTAGAATTTTTTATTGAATTTTACGATAATCCAAGAAGGAAGCTTACAGGCCTGCTGCTTTAATACAACAACTGCCCTGTATTATTTATTCCTTAATAAAAATTAGAACATTTGAAAATAAGCACTTTCTGTGCATGTCTCCATATATCTGTCACTGCATGCAGACACTATTGCTGAACATGTATATCATATAAAATATATTTACAATTACTCGTTTCAGTGCTCCCTAATCATGACAAACTAAGGCCATGATTTTTTAGAACAAAAATACAACAACAATGTGTATTTTTTTCTTTAAGACTTAAACCATTTTCGGGAAATATATTTTATATTTGAATATTTTAACAAATTTATTCAATTTGTTATTTTTCACCATTTCACATCTGTTGAACACAGATAAATGTTATTAATGACCAAGTTTGATAATTGTGTTGTATTGTAGGAAAATGACATGGCCCAGGCTGATAAATATGCAGAGATTGCCATGCAGGCAGATAGATACAATCCTGCAGGTAAAAAAATGTTCTTATGCCACCAACTACCTTGATGCATGCATAGTGATACGGGAGCTATATTTGCATGCATTATCTTTATTTATGCAGGTGCTCTAGCATTAGATTGTATTTCAAACATTTCTTTTATAATCTTTTAAAAATACTGCCAGTCATTATAAGTTAACTGATGGATGTGATTCAAAAATGCTTACCAAGAGTCATTAAATCAATTACTTTGGTAGATGTCAACATAAAACATTTGTTATAGTTTTTGATAATTTTACTTGTATGCACTATCACTTTAAAATCAAGAGTGATTTTAACTTGAAACATTTTTGAGGTGTAATGCCCTTTTAGAAATGTAAGATTTAAAAGTCTTAATGTTTGTAATACATTCTATAATAGATTGCTTCAGACTTAAATCCAAAGATTTATTCTAACAGTATGTTCTTGCTTTGTGAACTTTATACAATATTTTCAAACTACAGATTGATAGATTTAGCTGTAAATGAAAGCATTTCCCATTATAAGCCTATAGAGAAAATATCAGACCTAGTCCAAATAGAAGATCTATAGTCCACTGTGCTGTTTTATCAATAGCCATTTTAAAGCATATATCATTTAGCTTTATTCACTACCTTTTTGAAATATATGTGAAAATATAAACATATTGGGTTTATTTATTTATCTGTTGCATATTTTAGGTCTTGTAAATAAGGGAAATGTTTTGTACACTAAAGGAGACTATGAAAAGGCCAGAGAGTTTTATAAGGAGGCTTTGCAGAATGATTCATCATGTGTAGAAGCTCAGTACAACCTAGGTATGCTAATAAAACTGTTTAAATGTACACACTGCACCTCTATAGATTCAAAGTACATTTCTTATATATCTTTTGGCATCGGTCATGTTCATGTTCTGTTCTTGTTTTAAAATGAGTAAAGCCTTGAACCTTTTTTTTTGAAGTAACTTGAATCATTTCTATTGAATTTGAAGTACTTAGTTAATATTGATGCCCAGTTGTTTATAGACATTAGACCAACCACTTACTCAACAGATCTGATTAGAGTATGAAGATGATTGTTGCTATTACATTTTTCATCAGAAATTAAATTTGTTTTTTTTCCATCCATTAAAACGAACACAACAGTATATAAAAATATTCACAAGTTAGAGTTAAATTTTACAAACAAAATTTCTTTACAATATTTATAGAATTGGTTACTAATTATTCTTTTTTTTACAAGTGATAGTGTGAAGTAAATAGTCATAACTTTATATTGAACTCATATAATTCATCACAGTCACAACAAAAATGTCAATTATTACTTGCATTTACATGTACATGCCTAAGTTTTGTTTAAGTTCCTCAATTTTAATCATTTTTAAGCATTAATAAATTTATTGCAGGTCTGACCAACAAGAAGTTAAATCGACTGGAAGATGCATTAGATTGTTTTTACAAACTTCATGCTATCTTAAGAAACAGCCCACAAGTAATGTATCAGATAGCTGACATGTATCCTTTGATTACAGTAAATTGTTTATATATTTAGATGATTTTTAAGTATTGGTTAGAAATATTGGAATCTTATTTAGCAGAGTTATCTCCCTTGCAAAATTTTCATAAATAAAATTATATTCTTTGTAATTTGAATTGCATTAATTTTAATCAAAGTAATATAAAATATATATATACTAAATTAATGCTTTAGTTCATTATTATAATTAATGAAATATTTTTACAATTTTTAGTTAAAAAAAATTTAGTACAAAATATGTTTTAATTCTTATATTTTCCTATATACAGTGTATATTTCAAATTTAATAGTTTAACAAGCATACAGTTTTGAGTCATTCTCAATGGTTGACAAAACAACTGACATGAATTTTTGCAGTTTTTAGATTTTATTCATGTATAACATTAATAGATATTCAAAATCATTTCTGGGGACTCGGTGGCTGAGTGGTTAAGGTATTGTCTACTATTAATTGTGTGGTCTGTCAAGTGATAGGTTGTTGGTTAGAATCTCACAGTGGGCAGGGTGTGCTGACTCCAGTCTTAATTGACAAGGATTGCCAGTTTTCCTACCCAAGGTTGGGGGTTTTCTCTGGGTATTCAAATAAAAACTGGACGTGATGATATTGCTGACAAATTGTCGAAGGTGGCATTAAACAACATTAAAACGAACAAAGAAATCAAAATTAATTCTTGCTGATGTAATTTGTTACTTCATTCACACCATATAAATAAGTAGAAACATGTACCTGTTGACTTTAAATCTAAAGAAAATTTGATTAAGTGGGGTGAAATATTAGAATGAAAACTGATATATACATTTATACATAGTGATTAACTTCCCACAAGGTCTATAGTTTGTGTTATGAGGGAAAGATATGATCCTTAACTTGATACCAGTCATGATCAGTTGGAGGACACAGCACAAGCAACAGAATGGTCAGTATATATCATTTTAATAAACCTAATTAATTATAATACTATAATTCATTAGGTTTAATGCAGTCAAAATTGTGGTTACCATTATCCAATTTTTGAAATTAGTACAGTCTTTAGCAATGAATCCACAAATTTATTTACCGTTTTTAGGGTTGTATTGTCCGCGGTCTTTTTCTTTTAATCTAAGTTGGAAAGGAATGGTGCGGATTATACATAAATACAGACTCGATAGTGTGTGTTTCGTCCCGTTGAATGTTGTCAATGGTGGTCGCCATTTTGTTGTTGTGTTATTTGCGGTATTTTCGTACTATTCTAACATGATTCTTTTACAAACTCTATATAAATACGTTGTAATGATATTAATTTTTACTTAAATTATTTTTAGTAATGTTATAATAATTATATAGGACGAATAAAAATTAAAACGGATACGAAAATAGCGGATGTGTAACCTGTATTGCGTACAATGCAAATGGCGTCGTTTTGTAACCTCAAATGTTTGAAGATCGATGTTTTGATTGCAATCATTAAGGGATTAAAATAAAACATGTAATCTTTTTGTTTTCTTTGTTTTCATTGATAAATGAAATTTGACAAATTGTTTTGGTTTCGAAATGTGTGAGTATCCGTTTTAACAACAATCAAAAAAGACGCTATGAGAATGCACTATTTTTTATTTAATTTATTACAATCACTAGAAATGAATAAAACTATAAACATAAATGATATTCTAAGAGAGAATAAATTACATATAACAGTAAAAATGTTAAAAAGCGTGTCTTCATCTTGAGACGTTTTTGAAAATTTTTACGTGCGGATTGTACATGCATATACGAATTTTTCCCCAATTTTCTGGCCCAAGAAAGGGGTGTGGACAATACGTAAATGCGGACTATACACAGATTTTTACGGTATGCCTCAATAAGTGAAATGTAAACTTTACAAACTTTCTGTCCATTTTCATTAAAGGGTTGTGTATCAATCTTCTTTCTTATAAAGGAGAATATTCTACTGCTATTAAATCTAGTATTTAATCCAAAGTGTGTATTATTAAAAACTATTTAAATTAATTTAAATGACTGAAAAAAGTTTAAACATATAAAAACTTACACTAGTATTTCTCTACTATGTTGTTATTGCTCTTATAATGTCAGTCTAGAATCAATTCTGTCTAAAACCAACATATTTTTTCAATAAAATGTTATGTAGTTTAATACTTTAATCTGAAGAATTGAAAAAAAAATTCTGTAGCAGTTTTCAAAGCAGCTATAGGATGCAGAAGCCTGATATTTTGCATATTGCTTTATCCTATAGTACCATATGATGTATAGCAATTTTATGCTCATTTGTCATCAACTTTCTTTTCCCGAATACTTAGATTTTTACACATAGTTGACATACATGTACATGCAAAATTTCTGTTGCAGTTTTCTAAGCAACTATAGGATGCAGAAGCCTGATATTTTGCATATTGCTTTATACTATAGTACCATATGGTGTATAGCGATTTAATGCTACTTGATCATCTACTTCCTGTTTACCGAATACTTTTTGTTAAAGCGGGGGTTATCACTAGTTTAGTATATGTTTCAGGTCTATTTATATCTTGTATATGTTTCAGGTTTATTTATATTTTAGAAATAATTTATGGCCGACCAAATTTGATTGATTATTTAATTATGGGTAGGCATTATATTCATGAATATTTTGCCATGAGTGTTAGCAAGTGGTAAAATATCATGAATATAATGCCTACTCATATTAAATAATCAATACAATTTGGGAAGCAATGAATTATTTTGATTCTGATATGAAAATATAGAAATTTTGAAATTTGCACCTGCATAGGTAAAGGTTTCTTTTGGCTTCCAAGATCCTTTCTTATTGGACATTTTTTTGTAAAGGTCATAGAAAATGTGTAATATTTGGTAAAAAATAGAAGAAATATAAATTGAAAAACAAATTGACATATTTAATCATATTAACAATATATTTAACAATCAGAACAAAGAATGATAAAATCCAATGCTTCATTACATGATATCTTGCATGCTAGAGAAATGGCTGGACCAGCCATTACAAACGTAGCAAAATGTAGGTCCTAACTGATACACAACTGCACCTGTACATTTATCTTGTGGTGTATGATTCAGGTCTATTTATATTTTGGTGTATGTTTCAGGTTTATGCAGTTGATTGGTGTAGTGCCTACAGATACATCAGTACTGGCCAGGACTGGAGAGATCTATGACAATGAAGGAGATAAGTCACAAGCCTTCCAGTACTATTACGATGTATGTAAACAATGTTCTAACAAAACTGATTGTAACAACTTTTAATGGATTATTAATGGCATGTTTTGCTATGATAAAGTACATGTATTACATTTAAATATGTTGTTTCAAACATTACTGTTGTCTGTGGTAAGGGTCCTATAACACTATACCATTATAGTATAGCCCAAGGGAACACAACTCAACCAAGTTTGCTATTCTGATAAAATATTTCAAGAGTTTTCTTGTTCCAGTTTTTGGGTTGTCTCCCTCGGTTTGCAAGCTTTCAGCATTATCTGTCACAACATCTTATGTATAATATATTTATAAAAGTCACATAAATTATTCTGAGCCAATCAGCAAGTGTAGTTTGATCTTTAATGATATTTTCTTTGTTACAGTCATACAGATATTTCCCTTCAAACATTCCTGTGATTGAGTGGTTAGGAGCCTATTACATTGACTCCCAGTTCTGTGAAAAAGCTATCCACTACTTCGAGAGAGCAGCTATTGTTCAGTAAGTTTTCTTTCAGGAAATGTACAGTAGTCAGTTGTCACAGATCAGACTGGGTCAGTGTTATACTCAAAATGTCCAGAAGGTTAAAAGTTGATATAATTGAATCATTAGATTGGGTACAATACATCAATTATACTATTCATAATATATGTATATAAGGATCCTGATATTTTGCACTTTATTTATCTGTCCTCTCAAACAAATATGACAATATCTGGATCTTTGATATAAATTGTCTTTCTTTCAAACTATAAAGTTGAAAACTTTATTTAAGAAATAACTATCATTTTTTTAATTTTTAAGTGGGTTGGAAAATAAATTTGGGGTGTTCACAACTGTATAATCTGCAAAATATTATTTGTTTTATGGTCAAGTTTGTAAAAAAAATGTATTTGTCCAATCAAAAAACAATATTTCTTCAATATTTATATATACATTTGAAGCTTTGATGAACAGAAATTTTTACTAAGTAAGTAAGGTCTGTTTCTTAATGACAAAGATAATAACAATTAACTTTGCACAGGTATTAAAACTTTGATTTAGTTAAAAAAATATTACAATTTTTTGTTTACTATTGTGAGTATGTACAGTATTGTAGATGATTAGAGGTCATGTTTTGCTTGAACTGACTTGTGTTCTTGTATGACTCAGTTAACCATTTTATAGCATCGTGCAAACTTAGTTTGGACACACTGTTTGTACTATAAAATGCATGTATATTATTGGGGGTTTGTTTAAACTTTAAAAATAACAAACATTATCTACAGAAGTCATTACATGTTTCTCATTCATAAAAGTAACATTGTTTACTCTAGAAATATATTTCAGACCTAATCAGGTGAAATGGCAGCTAATGATAGCCAGTTGTCATAGAAGGAGTGGAAATTATCAACAGGCTCTGGAGACATATAAACATATACACAAAAAATTCCCAGATAATGTGGAGTGTACGTATTCAGACTTGTTGTATAATTGTACTTTTTTAAAAATTAAATGTTCTTGTATGATTCCAGTATATCAGGTGTTTATGATAAATTACTGAAGTAATGTGTATAAATGTTGAAAATTGTAAGAATGCTAGAACATTCCATACCAGCATTGTGGTCTGGTACACAAAAATATTACAATAAAAGCATAAAACTTTATGGCTGAAAAAGTTACCTGCTTGTAAGAAAAAAATTAATATTCTAAAGTTTAAAGTAGACAACAATTCGCAATTTAAACTACAGGTATGTGGATCAAAATATACATGAGGCTTTTGTATTAGATATACTGTAGCTTTTTTGTGACAAGCGAGTTAAAAAATGAACACAGTGCAAGTGTGTTTACAAGCTAATCAAAGAAAGTCATGGTATATATGTTTTTTAACAAAATATGCACAAATTTCATATAATAACACAAATGTTATACCATCTTTAAGGTATCCGGCCCATAATTGAAGTCACCGTTTAATTTTGTTTTTAGACCAAGAAATGCAAATTTATTTACTCAATATATTAATAATTAATGATACAAAGTAAATATATTGTTTTACTTTGAGTCAATGTTAACAGTTTTGAGAAAAAAATTTAGTTGCTCAAATAGTAGTTCCGATGTTTGCCGAACATTACCGAGGTCTGCTCCATTGACAAACAATGGACATCCGGGACACCAAATATGATCACGTGGACAATTATGGGTCGGATACATTAAACCTAAGCCTACTTCAATGTATTTGAATGGGTATTTTTATCATGTGATATGAAACCATGGTCTAACATGCAATGTCTCATGTTTTACCATGATCTTACACAATACAGAGATTAAGTTTGATTTATCCATCCAAAGAAAAATGCCATAGAAGCTGAGCCTACTTCAATGTATTTGATTGGGGATTTTTTATCATGTGACGTGAAACCATGGTCTAACATGCAACTACTCATTTTAGAGTGTGATTAATGTGAGATAACCAAAAAAATGCCAATTTATGTTTAAATACAGATTATAATTTATAAAAAGCAATAAATTGGTTGTACTTGTATTTTGTAGTCTACTGTTAAAAGTTTTGATTCTTATGTTGAAAATTTACGAAACCTTTTAGTGGCTGATGTTTGCAGTTTCATAAACTAGTGAGTTTCAAGAAAAAATCTAATATTACCTGATTATTTTATACTGGTTATCTATAGTCGTTGGTTTATCAAGGGTTCATGGTTTTATTAACACATCAAAACAATAGAAACTGTTCCTGTATATTGTACACTTAACAGTGGTAATATGCTACTAAATGGAAAGTAAACACTGTTCTTGCAAAGTTTAATGTTGGACCATGATTTTCCACAACAAGCAGATTAAATGTGATAAATCATAAAAAGATCAAAAAAGTTTCATATTATGTTACTATTGGTGTTAATTCATGATTTTTAGGTTTGAAGTTCCTAGTGAGAATTTGTTCTGATCTGGGTTTAAAGGAAGCTCAGGAGTATGCTACTAAACTGAAAAAGGCAGAAAAGGCCAAAGAGCTTAAAGAACAGGTATTAACTGTAAAATACATAAAGAAAAAATAATTCAAACCTTACAATTGAATTATTCGTTAAACAACATATCACAAAAAAAAAAAAAAAAAAACAACAAAACAAATAACTTGCAGGACATAGAATACTGTAAAAAAATGCAGTCTAATAACAGATAAGTTCTGTTAGTGTGAGCAGGAAACAGATCATGGTTTTCAGAATTTTCTGTGGTGAATTTTTTGTCATAAACCACCCAGACATCTTTACTTTGGGAATTCACTTAGTGTGTTTACTGTCATTTTAAGAAAAGAAATTTTTTTTTCACTTGGGCATATTCATTAAAATCCAATAATTTAATTATAGGATAATTAATTGGGGAGAGTGAATATCCAAAATATGATCATGTGTGCCACATAACGCATCTGATTAAACGATTGCGCAGAACTTGTTCCACGCACGAGTTTAATCTGATGCTTTATGCAGCTTGAGTGATCATATTTTGGATTCACGATGCCCGGTTGATTATCCTATTTATTATATAGATAAAAATTGTTTTCGTAAAATTTTAATGCTTAATCCTAAATTCAATGAATGGCGGATGTATATCTGTATAGTACAAAAAATACGGCGGGATAAAACCCGAGAGTGAAAATAAACGATAATTTTCACGTGATTTACCGTGATTTCTGTCACTCGGAAAATTCGATATTTCATCTCTATCTATGTAATAATTGTTATTTTTTCATTCTTATGTGTTATTAAATTAATTCGCAGGTTCGATTCTCATTGCAGGCAGGTTGTACTGAACTCCAATCTTAATTGACAATGATTGCCAGTTGCCTACCGCAGGTTGGGGTTTTCTCCGGCTACTATGGCTTTCTCCCCCAATAAAAACTGGACGCCATGATATAGCTGAAAAATTGCTGAAAGTGGCATTAAACACCATCAAACAAACAAACAAACAATATTAAATTAATTCACTTCCTGTTTGCTTTACAGCGTGCTAGTAGTGGCACCCGCAGAGGAAGTGGACGTGCTAGGCGCGAGGACAGTGCAGGAAGTGGTACGTGTTATTTCAGTTACGATATTCAAAAACTATTTTTTGAGTACATTACACTTTAAACAAAATTTTCATCTGATATAGTTGCTTTTTTCATATTATTTCTTTGAACATTTTGCTTACAGAAGTTTTTCTATTTTATTGTTTTTTAACCCATTGCAGTCAAAGAGTGCCAATACTGAAATTTGTTCAACTGTTATTTTTGTATAATTCTGTCTAATTAAAATTTGATATTTAATCTTTCCTGTTTTACTGATATGACATGTCAAGTATTAGATTTAACAACATCCCTTTACAAAGTAATTTCAGATTAACCTTTTGATATTAATATCCAATGAAAAATGAGGACATCCCCAAAAGTAACCAATCAAAATTAATAGTTTTTCTTCACTTTGGTTTACTGAATATGACTTGGACATAAACATTGTGATCAATAATGCATTGCCAATATTTAGTGTATTAACAAAAACAGATAAAGATTGGGGAGCTTCTGACCAGATACAGACAATTACTACAATTTCAGATGTACAGTTACAATGAGACTGCACCTGTTGTTATTATTATGTGTCAAGTTAAAGTAAATTAAAAGTAATATTGTCATGATTGTAAATCATGGTGCTCTGTATTTGATCAAATCACAAGAAAACACTGAACCAAAGATCCTAGTTTGGGGGTGGGGGAAGATTAAACTAAAAGTTGACGTTGATTAAATTGTTAATACCATGACTTCATGTAGTAACATTTAAAACATAACATTGGTTTAAAATTGTATATCATGTTATTTAGACCGTGAAGGAAGTGCTGGAGGAAACAGAAAAGCTAGCTCTAAAGGTCATAGGTCAGGAGGGCGTAGCAAACCAACATTTGATGATGATGATGGTAAACCTTATCAGATGAGCAGTAAACAAGAAATTGGTAATTATTCTGTTATGCTAAATATTGCATGAATAATAGTAATGCCCAGTTTGTTAAAAATGTATATATGGTGTATGCAGCAGCATATTCAAATGAGTGGGAACCTACCTTTCAGTTGGAAAATATCCTAGGAGAATTTACCCTCTTACAAATATCAGATGACTCTAGATTTGCAAACGATATTTGTTTAACATTTTGTTGTTGTTTTATCTACAAGTTTGAATTAATTTAAAAGAAATTATTACTCCTAAAAGGAATCCTTACTCCAGTTGTAGGATATGACCAACAGAATTCAAACTTCATTTTTAACATGTAGAATCTTTGCATGCTTAAATTTTCAAATTTTCAAATGACTTTTGCCAATAAATTTTACTGTGTTGAATTACTACTTGTGCATGATAATATTACTTCAGCTACATGTAACTTGTATCTTAGTTATCTTAGTTATCAAAATGGTAGTTAATACATACAAGTCATATAGTCTTATTATAAAACTTGTAACATATTTTAGTAGCTTCTTTGCTTTTAAACGCAATTCAACAAGGGGGTGGGGAAATTTTTTTTTTAAGTTACAGAAACATTTAGAGTTTCAATTATTTATCTTTTTTAATTCTTGTACTTTGAACAACTCAGTCCTCGTCTTGACAAGATTTTATCCAGGAAGTAAAAAGATCTTTCTGAAACAAAAATATTTACATGTACAAACACAAATATAAACTTACTGAATAAAATATACATGGTTGTAATAGAAGTCTGGTGCCTCAAATAATGACCCCCTCTTATTATGTTTTCAAATTATCACCAGAAAGTCATCCTTATTTATGCTACATTCTTGCCTTCCTTGTAACTGTAAATACATATATTGCATGCTGTCTAATGTATTTTGCATGAACTACAGCTCCCTCAGGTGAGTCTTCAAATTTATCTACATGTATATATTATGTACACACTTTTCTATATATTTGTATATATTGTGTGTTTC
This sequence comes from Limnoperna fortunei, assembly GCA_944474755.1. Lineage (NCBI taxonomy): Eukaryota > Metazoa > Mollusca > Bivalvia > Mytilida > Modiolidae > Limnoperna > Limnoperna fortunei. Next base: position 25,334,888 of record OX104118.1, read on the forward strand.
TATTTGTATGTTCAGTTTTGCAAAGTTATTCAGTTGGGTTGATTCTTTTGTTTCAGTTTTCCTGTTCAGCAATTTTCATTTTAGGTGGGGGTTTTTTTGTGTGGGGGTAGAGAAAGGTAATTCAGTGTTTTAAACAATTATGAAAGCTCTGTAAATGTATTGTTTAACATAGCAAGTCTAGTAAGTAATAAATTACATCAGGTAAATTTGGCATAATATTATACATCAATCTTGAAATATTTCTTTTGGACATGAGTATGTATACTTGTTTGAAAGTGCATTGTAAATGATACTAAGTAACAATTATATAAATAACTACTGTACCTTATATTTAATAACTTCTTTTTCTACTTTACCTTACTGGTCAAAAAATTCACAGTAGCTTATGATGATGTATCACATACATTTTTTGTTATTTTGTGGAACACTGCTTATGTTGCAAACATTTCTTTACATATACTCAGTGTTTGTTATTATGTGTATAATACACACTTCTATGCAATTAGTCATTGCTTTGCTCAGGTCTGCAAAATAAAATTATAGGGGGTTTTATGTTTTAGCTTTGTTTGTAAAATTTATGTGTAATAATGTAATACAAGTACTAGGCAGATAATAATAGTGATAAAAACAGTGATTCAAACAGGAACAGAAAAATTCACCATTACTTGGTACTATTAAAACACCTTTTAGATTTTAATGGATCATATGATTTTTTAAAATTGTTATTCATGCTATGTAATAAAATATAAATATTTAATTTATGTGATTCTTGTTTGCTTCACATTTCTTGCTTCCAATCAACTGACAAAGCAGTCTAAACTGTAACCCCTCAAGAAAGACCACTTTCATGACTCAAATGGGGTGGTTTTATAAGAAGGGACTACTTATTTAAAAAGTATTATACAGACAGATACAGCTTTGCTCATAACAATTTCCCATTTAAACTGTCTTGTATTAATAGAATTATCGCAAAATATATATTCTAAATTAGGTATGTATAAATTGTGTGGAAATAAGTGAAAGTTATTATTAAATTAATGGAAAGTACTTATTAAGGGAAATTTTCCTTGGGGGGGGGGGGGGGGGGGCGGGGGTACAAATATGCTTTCAATGTAGAACAAAAGATATGATACTACAGATATAAGAACTGCAAAATCTCATAATTGAAAAATATTTGTTCACATTTAGAACAAAAATATATTTACTGGTTTTTCTTAAAGAAACTTTTTAGAAATTTGTAGCAGCATATAAGCTATTGAAAATAGCTTTATGCTTTCACATTAGTATCAAGAAACTGTAGTTTTCACAAATATTTTATTTTGCAGATTCTTCATATTCCGATCCTCTGGGACCCCAAATGGAACGACCCAAGACTGCTGCAAAACGTATGGAACAAGAAGATTTGTTTGATGAAGACGTTGGAGAAGACTTATTACCAGAATAAGCTAGACATTTTAATATTGTACATGTCATGAAAAGTTTATTGTATTACTATGGAATTATTTATTTATTTATTCTCTCTGTGTCATTAGTCTGCATCATTAAATTGTCAGTAATTTTATGTTTTCTTCATAAAATTCACTGAGCATAGCATATTTATTTATTTATTTAAGTCAAATGTAAAAAGAATGTTTAAGATATAATTTTCAATAAAGAAGAATATAAATATAATGTCATCTGAAATAACTGTCTGTGTAATAAAAGTATGAATTGTATAGAGTAACAAGTTTAGTTTAATTCTTTACAAAATTGAAGTGAATTTTTGCAACCTTTTTCATACAAATAAAAGTGGAATAATGTTGCTAACAATATCAAAATATTCATTTTGTGTAATACATTGTATTATTGATAACATAAATCTTTTCATCTGTAAAACTCATTATGTAGATTATTAAGGAAGTAAAGAAGGTCTGTCTGCCAGAACACTGTCATTTATTATACCCCCACTCTTAAGAGAGGAGGCTATATTGCAATCACCTTTCTCGGCTTCTTCTGAAGGGATTGATTTCAAATTTGGTGCACAGCTTTAGCATGATGAGTTGTACCTTGCCTCCCCTTTCCAGGCCAGTCAGTTATCTACTTCCTGTTTTCCGAGCCGACTTAGACTGTTTCAATGGTCAAAATAGGAAAATTTTTCGTAACAGATTTCTCGGCTTCTACTTGAAGGATTGATTTCAAATTTGGTGCACAGCTTAAGCATGATGAGTTGTACTGTGCCCCCTGCTTTCCGAGTCAGTCAGTTATCTACATCCTGTTTTCCAAGCCAAAAAATGGTCGAGTTGAGGTATACTTAGCATGACTAAGTTCTGGACCATGTTTATTACATTTTTTTTTTAAGGTCTCCAAATACAATATCATTTTAGAAAATGTAAATGATGATGTAATTAACCTCCTGACCCTTTATTTTACAGTTTAAGATTTTTTTTACTTGCATAAGTTATGAAACATCAAGTCATTGTTGTCCATTTTTGTATAGCATCAAGCTTGAAAAAAATGTTTCTCAATTAACTCTGTAAGAAGAATGCTCCTTAGAACATTATATTCCTATTAACAGTAAGAAGAATGCTCCTTAGAACCTTTATTATGTTCCTATCTACAGGTTTTACTTTATGCCAGGGATAAACAAGTCATATCTTATCTATTTCCTTTAGCTAGTTATCAATAAGCCAAAAGATAATAAGTCAGGTTAACAGACTCAAATTCACATTATAGAGTATAGATTCACCCTTAAGTTGACTTACTATATAAGAGGGCCATATAACTAAAACCCACATATCTGAATGCTTACCATACATCAAGATTTTGTAGTCTACATTGGGCTTTCCTGGCAATTATCCTAGATCATCAATAAATTCTGATTTGTAGCCTACATTAGGCTTTCCTGGCAATTATCCTAGATCATCAATAAATTGTGATTTTGTAGCCTACATTAGGCTTTCCTAGCAATTATCCTAGATCATCAATAAATTGTGATTTTGTAGCCTACATTAGGCTTTCCTGGCAATTATCCTAGATCATCAATAAATTGTGATTTTGTAACCTACATTAGGCTTTCCTGGCAATTATCCTAGATCATCAATAAATTGTGATTTTGTAACCTACATTAGGCTTTCCTGGCAATTGTCCTAGATCATCAATAAATTGTGATTTTGTAACATATATATCTTTATTCTCATAAACCACATAGGTACAGAGAAATACAAAAATACATAATATAAAGTATAATTAAGTAACAATAGAGTAATACTAACTTACATAGCTATAATATAGAATAATATGGAGGTACACATGGAATGGAGATTTAGTACATTTGTGTCTTAAAAGCTTAAACAGGTTTGAAGTATACAAGTCTACCCAGGAGATTCTAGTTTTGTGTGAATAATTCGTATAAGTTTGCAAATATTGATTAAATCTGGTAGATGTTTACAGTTCATTAATTCATTAAATTTAATAATATTTGGATTAGTATAATATCTAGATTTAATGTATAGTTTTCTTTCATCATCAAGTGATGAACAGGTCATAATATAATGGTATTCGTCACCTATATCTTGTGACTGGCAAATACTACATTTTCTATTTTCTCTAGGTATATTTTGCCACCTACCAGATTCAATTGGCAATTTGTGATTCATTGTTCTGAATCTAAAAAATGTAATAGCATTTTTGTCATTCAAAATGTCAAAATAGTTTTCAAACTCAAGTTTGTCTTTATAAATTCTATAATTGATTGCTTTCGGTGAATTCTGTACGTTGGACAACCACTGCTGTTTAAAATGGTCAAGCAGTGTTTGTTTTATAGAACCATATAACCATGACGTGCTACGAAAGTGTTGTGTTATCCATACATTTGATTTACCACAGTCGTCAAAAATAGACTTAATGTATTTCAACCATGTGAAATTGTCATAATTCTTATGTGCTAATCTGTACAAAATCAATGGTAGTTTATTTTCCTTCCCCGTGATTAATTTACCCCAATATTTAATCATTCTAAGCTTGATACATATATCCAGTGGGTATCGTCCAAGTTCCCCATAGATCATAAAATCAGGGGTTGACTTTTTGGCGTTCAATAAAAGTTTACAGAATTTCAAATGAACTCTTTCTATAATTGAATTGTTCCGGCTCCCCAAACTTCACATCCATATAGCAAAATTGGTTGGATGATTTATCAAATAAGTCAAGTTTACAATCTAAAGATAAATTATGAATTCGTCCCTTTTTCAAAACATCATACATAGCACGAGTAGCCTTTTCTACATTGTACTTTTTAGCATTTGTAAAACTGCCCGCTCTAGAAAAACAAACCCCTAAATAATTAAAATCTTTAACTATTTCCAACTCTTTTCCTTCATACAAGAATTTTATCCCATTTCGCAACGACCCCTTGAGAAAACAACAATTTTGCTTTTATCAACGTTCACTTTAAGCTTCCATAGTTTGCAATATTCATGGAGTGATAACAGTTGCTTTTGCAAATCTTCTTCTGATTCAGACAAGAGAACAGTGTCATCTGCATATAAAATAAGAAATAGTTTTACAAACAAGTTGAGCTCTGTATGAATACTGTCTGATACACTTTGTAACCCCTGAACATTATTTCTTTCCATAAAACTCTCTAGATCATTAATATATAAGGAAAATAAAGCAGGTGATAAATTTTCACCTTGCCGTACACCTACATTACAGGGAAAAAATCTGATTACTCTATGCCATTAAAAACTCTGGATTTAATATTTTTGTACATATTAACTATCATTTTATACATTTTACCATTAATAGACGAATTAAGCAATTTTGACCATAAACCTGGGCGCCAAATAGTGTCAAATGCTTTAGCAAAGTCGATAAATGCACAATATAACTTATTCTTTTGGTGTTTAAGGAGTTCATACAATAGATGAAGTGTAAAAATACTATCAATAGAAGAATACCCTTTTCTAAACCCAAACTGGTTTTCATTTAGTAAAGCAAAATCTTCTAAAAAAGCATTCAGCCTAGAATTGAGAATGGAAGTAAACAATTTCCCCATACAGCTTAAAATCGTAATAGGTCTATAGTTTTTAGGATCCGCTTTTTCACCCTTATTCTTGTAAAATGGAAGTATGGTTCCAATTAACCAACTTTCAGGGACTATTCCAGAGTTAAAAACAAAATTAAAAAATTTGAGATAAATTGGCATAAGTGTGTGGCAAGTATTCTTTATATATTCATTAATGATTTGATCATCACCACATGCTTTCCCATTTTTTAAATTTTTGATACATTTCAAAACCTCTTATTCAGAAATCTCATCATTTAAGCAATCATTTAGCTCATTATCAGCGGTGTGTATATCCATGGGAATTCTTCATTGTTATCGTCGTTGTTCAAATCTTTAAAGAAATCATATAGTTTATTAATAGGTATATATGGGGCATTTCTTGACGTTCATTTCGCGTTCAGAATATTCCAATATTCTTTATTATTGTTACTCTTAAGAACTTTGAGCTTCTTTCTGAGTTTTCTCTGGTGTTCTACAATAGCCTTGTTCATTTCTTGTTTATATTCCCGTTCTTTTAATCGCAATTCTTGTTTGCTTACGTCGCATCTTTTATTTTTGTGGCGTCTTTTTGCGATGCGGAAAGCCTTACGCTTTTCCCAGCAATTCTGGGTAAACCAAGGTTTGTTTTCTACAGAGCTGACTTTTTTATTTGGGTAATTACTGGGGGTATAAGTACCAAATACATGTTCGGCAGGTTCGGTTAACATATTACTAATATTTTCTACTAAATCATTAATTGTTTGCTCAGAAACATTCTCGTGGTCAAGATGTTCGATATCTTCAACTATTTTATTTAGTTTCTCTGTATCTATGCTTTCTTTATATTCGCCAGCTTTCTCGTTGTCCCATTTCTTTATCTTCTTCCTGTCACAGTCGCCACCACGATGCTCATCTGTGAGAGAGCCAAAGGCTGAGGCGGTGACATTGAGTGAAAGAGAAATAGGACAATGGACATCAGAGAACAATATAACTATCAATATAAGCCAAAAAATCCACGGAACAAATAAAATAGTCAACAACACTAGATTGTCTACAGGTAGATTTACCAGTTTTATCACCATTAACTCTGCCATTTAATATAAACAAATTGTTATTTTTACAAAAATCTAGTAGATGGTTACCATAATTGTTTTTAACATGATCTAGACTGTTTCTCTTTAGAAGCATGTCATAAAGTTGTAGACTATTGGCATGATTAACTAAATTATCAAAAGGACTATGGTTCTCCTCTAATATTTCAATAAAATCTTGATCTATGCCTGTCCTACTATTAAAGTCTCCGTTAAGGAGAATAAGATTGTGATTTTGTGAAAATTTCATGAAATCCTGCTCCAATTCATTATAGGCATCTTCAGATTTATATAAAGAATTTTCAGGGGGAATATAAATGTTGCCAATAATAATATCTTCACTTGAATTAAAAAGTAACTTAGAAATTTTAAACCATGAAACTAGTTTACTATCAGATTCTAAAGATGTGACATATTGATCATATTCAGCTTTGTACCCAAAGCAATTCCACCTGATTTTACTCTAGTATTAGTTTTTCTATTTTTTTGTACAAATTTGTAACCAGGTATAATTATTTCATCAACATCATCTGTTTTTGTTTCAGTAATACATATAAAATCAAAGTTAACTAACAACTCTGTAAATTCAGGATCCTTCAGTTTTCTTAGTACACCACCACTATTTAAACTAAGCAGTTTTGGTTTTGCAACTTTAATGTTTAAAGAAAAGTTATAGTCTTTTCTTTCACCTCCTTGGGTATCCTACCGATCTCTGTGAGGGATAGAGGACATTCGTCGTCGCTTGTTGCCTGGTCGATGAATAGGCGTCGTTCTAAACCCATCGCAATTATACTAGATCATCAATAAATTGTGATTTTGTAACCTACATTAGGCTTTCCTGGCAATTATCCTAGATCATCAATAAATTGTGATTTGTAACCTACATTAGGCTTTCCTGGCAATTATCCTAGATCATCAATAAATTGTGATTTTGTAGCCTACGTTAGGCTTTCCTGGCAATTATCCTAGATCATCAATAAATTGTGATTTTGTAACCTACATTAGGCTTTCCTGGCAATTATCCTAGATCATCAATAAATTGTGATTTTGTAACCTACATTAGGCTTTCCTGGCAATTATCCTAGATCATCAATAAATTGTGATTTTGTAACCTACATTAGGCTTTCCTGGCAATTATCCTAGATCATCAATAAATTGTGATTTTGTAACCTACATTAGGCTTTCCTGGCAATTATCCTAGATCATCAATATATTGTGATTTTGTAACCTACATTAGGCTTTCCTGGCAATTATCCTAGATCATCAATATATTGTGATTTTGTAACCTACATTAGGCTTTCCTGGCAATTATCCTAGATCATCAATAAATTGTGATTTTGTAGCCTACATTAGGCTTTCCTGGCAATTATTCTAGATCATCAATAAATTGTGATTTTGTAGCCTACATTAGGCTTTCCTGGCAATTATCCTAGATCATCAATAAATTGTGATTTTGTAACCTACATTAGGCTTTCCTAGCAATTATCCTAGATCATCAATATATTGTGATTTTGTAACCTACATTAGGCTTTCCTGGCAATTATTCTAGATCATCAATAAATTGTGATTTTGTAACCTACATTAGGCTTTCCTGGCAATTATCCTAGATCATCAATAAATTGTGATTTTGTAACCTACATTAGGCTTTCCTGGCAATTATCCTAGATCATCAATAAATTGTGATTTTGTAGCCTACATTAGGCTTTCCTAGCAATTATCCTAGATCATCAATAAATTGTGATTTTGTAACCTACATTAGGCTTTCCTGGCAATTATCCTAGATCATCAATAAATTGTGATTTTGTAGCCTACATTAGGCTTTCCTGGCAATTATCCTAGATCATCAATAAATTGTGATTTTGTAACCTACATTAGGCTTTCCTGGCAATTATTCTAGATCATCAATAAATTGTGATTTTGTAACCTACATTAGGCTTTCCTGGCAATTATCCTAGATCATCAATAAATTGTGATTTTGTAACCTACATTAGGCTTTCCTGGCAATTATCCTAGATCATCAATAAATTGTGATTTTGTAGCCTACATTAGGCTTTCCTAGCAATTATCCTAGATCATCAATAAATTGTGATTTTGTAACCTACATTAGGCTTTCCTGGCAATTATCCTAGATCATCAATAAATTGTGATTTTGTAGCCTACATTAGGCTTTCCTGGCAATTATCCTAGATCATCAATAAATTGTGATTTTGTAACCTACATTAGGCTTTCCTGGCAATTATCCTAGATCATCAATAAATTGTGATTTTGTAACCTACATTAGGCTTTCCTGGCAATTATCCTAGATCATCAATAAATTGTGATTTTGTAGCCTACATTAGGCTTTCCTGGCAATTATCCTAGATCATCAATAAATTGTGATTTTGTAACCTACATTAGGCTTTCCTGGCAATTATCCTAGATCATCAATAAATTGTGATTTTGTAACCTACATTAGGCTTTCCTGGCAATTGTCCTAGATCATCAATAAATTGTGATTTTGTAACATATATATCTTTATTCTCATAAACCACATAGGTACAGAGAAATACAAAAATACATAATATAAAGTATAATTAAGTAACAATAGAGTAATACTAACTTACATAGCTATAATATAGAATAATATGGAGGTACACATGGAATGGAGATTTAGTACATTTGTGTCTTAAAAGCTTAAACAGGTTTGAAGTATACAAGTCTACCCAGGAGATTCTAGTTTTGTGTGAATAATTCGTATAAGTTTGCAAATATTGATTAAATCTGGTAGATGTTTACAGTTCATTAATTCATTAAATTTAATAATATTTGGATTAGTATAATATCTAGATTTAATGTATAGTTTTCTTTCATCATCAAGTGATGAACAGGTCATAATATAATGGTATTCGTCACCTATATCTTGTGACTGGCAAATACTACATTTTCTATTTTCTCTAGGTATATTTTGCCACCTACCAGATTCAATTGGCAATTTGTGATTCATTGTTCTGAATCTAAAAAATGTAATAGCATTTTTGTCATTCAAAATGTCAAAATAGTTTTCAAACTCAAGTTTGTCTTTATAAATTCTATAATTGATTGCTTTCGGTGAATTCTGTACGTTGGACAACCACTGCTGTTTAAAATGGTCAAGCAGTGTTTGTTTTATAGAACCATATAACCATGACGTGCTACGAAAGTGTTGTGTTATCCATACATTTGATTTACCACAGTCGTCAAAAATAGACTTAATGTATTTCAACCATGTGAAATTGTCATAATTCTTATGTGCTAATCTGTACAAAATCAATGGTAGTTTATTTTCCTTCCCCGTGATTAATTTACCCCAATATTTAATCATTCTAAGCTTGATACATATATCCAGTGGGTATCGTCCAAGTTCCCCATAGATCATAAAATCAGGGGTTGACTTTTTGGCGTTCAATAAAAGTTTACAGAATTTCAAATGAACTCTTTCTATAATTGAATTGTTCCGGCTCCCCAAACTTCACATCCATATAGCAAAATTGGTTGGATGATTTATCAAATAAGTCAAGTTTACAATCTAAAGATAAATTATGAATTCGTCCCTTTTTCAAAACATCATACATAGCACGAGTAGCCTTTTCTACATTGTACTTTTTAGCATTTGTAAAACTGCCCGCTCTAGAAAAACAAACCCCTAAATAATTAAAATCTTTAACTATTTCCAACTCTTTTCCTTCATACAAGAATTTTATCCCATTTCGCAACGACCCCTTGAGAAAACAACAATTTTGCTTTTATCAACGTTCACTTTAAGCTTCCATAGTTTGCAATATTCATGGAGTGATAACAGTTGCTTTTGCAAATCTTCTTCTGATTCAGACAAGAGAACAGTGTCATCTGCATATAAAATAAGAAATAGTTTTACAAACAAGTTGAGCTCTGTATGAATACTGTCTGATACACTTTGTAACCCCTGAACATTATTTCTTTCCATAAAACTCTCTAGATCATTAATATATAAGGAAAATAAAGCAGGTGATAAATTTTCACCTTGCCGTACACCTACATTACAGGGAAAAAATCTGATTACTCTATGCCATTAAAAACTCTGGATTTAATATTTTTGTACATATTAACTATCATTTTATACATTTTACCATTAATAGACGAATTAAGCAATTTTGACCATAAACCTGGGCGCCAAATAGTGTCAAATGCTTTAGCAAAGTCGATAAATGCACAATATAACTTATTCTTTTGGTGTTTAAGGAGTTCATACAATAGATGAAGTGTAAAAATACTATCAATAGAAGAATACCCTTTTCTAAACCCAAACTGGTTTTCATTTAGTAAAGCAAAATCTTCTAAAAAAGCATTCAGCCTAGAATTGAGAATGGAAGTAAACAATTTCCCCATACAGCTTAAAATCGTAATAGGTCTATAGTTTTTAGGATCCGCTTTTTCACCCTTATTCTTGTAAAATGGAAGTATGGTTCCAATTAACCAACTTTCAGGGACTATTCCAGAGTTAAAAACAAAATTAAAAAATTTGAGATAAATTGGCATAAGTGTGTGGCAAGTATTCTTTATATATTCATTAATGATTTGATCATCACCACATGCTTTCCCATTTTTTAAATTTTTGATACATTTCAAAACCTCTTATTCAGAAATCTCATCATTTAAGCAATCATTTAGCTCATTATCAGCGGTGTGTATATCCATGGGAATTCTTCATTGTTATCGTCGTTGTTCAAATCTTTAAAGAAATCATATAGTTTATTAATAGGTATATATGGGGCATTTCTTGACGTTCATTTCGCGTTCAGAATATTCCAATATTCTTTATTATTGTTACTCTTAAGAACTTTGAGCTTCTTTCTGAGTTTTCTCTGGTGTTCTACAATAGCCTTGTTCATTTCTTGTTTATATTCCCGTTCTTTTAATCGCAATTCTTGTTTGCTTACGTCGCATCTTTTATTTTTGTGGCGTCTTTTTGCGATGCGGAAAGCCTTACGCTTTTCCCAGCAATTCTGGGTAAACCAAGGTTTGTTTTCTACAGAGCTGACTTTTTTATTTGGGTAATTACTGGGGGTATAAGTACCAAATACATGTTCGGCAGGTTCGGTTAACATATTACTAATATTTTCTACTAAATCATTAATTGTTTGCTCAGAAACATTCTCGTGGTCAAGATGTTCGATATCTTCAACTATTTTATTTAGTTTCTCTGTATCTATGCTTTCTTTATATTCGCCAGCTTTCTCGTTGTCCCATTTCTTTATCTTCTTCCTGTCACAGTCGCCACCACGATGCTCATCTGTGAGAGAGCCAAAGGCTGAGGCGGTGACATTGAGTGAAAGAGAAATAGGACAATGGACATCAGAGAACAATATAACTATCAATATAAGCCAAAAAATCCACGGAACAAATAAAATAGTCAACAACACTAGATTGTCTACAGGTAGATTTACCAGTTTTATCACCATTAACTCTGCCATTTAATATAAACAAATTGTTATTTTTACAAAAATCTAGTAGATGGTTACCATAATTGTTTTTAACATGATCTAGACTGTTTCTCTTTAGAAGCATGTCATAAAGTTGTAGACTATTGGCATGATTAACTAAATTATCAAAAGGACTATGGTTCTCCTCTAATATTTCAATAAAATCTTGATCTATGCCTGTCCTACTATTAAAGTCTCCGTTAAGGAGAATAAGATTGTGATTTTGTGAAAATTTCATGAAATCCTGCTCCAATTCATTATAGGCATCTTCAGATTTATATAAAGAATTTTCAGGGGGAATATAAATGTTGCCAATAATAATATCTTCACTTGAATTAAAAAGTAACTTAGAAATTTTAAACCATGAAACTAGTTTACTATCAGATTCTAAAGATGTGACATATTGATCATATTCAGCTTTGTACCCAAAGCAATTCCACCTGATTTTACTCTAGTATTAGTTTTTCTATTTTTTTGTACAAATTTGTAACCAGGTATAATTATTTCATCAACATCATCTGTTTTTGTTTCAGTAATACATATAAAATCAAAGTTAACTAACAACTCTGTAAATTCAGGATCCTTCAGTTTTCTTAGTACACCACCACTATTTAAACTAAGCAGTTTTGGTTTTGCAACTTTAATGTTTAAAGAAAAGTTATAGTCTTTTCTTTCACCTCCTTGGGTATCCTACCGATCTCTGTGAGGGATAGAGGACATTCGTCGTCGCTTGTTGCCTGGTCGATGAATAGGCGTCGTTCTAAACCCATCGCAATTATACTAGATCATCAATAAATTGTGATTTTGTAACCTACATTAGGCTTTCCTGGCAATTATCCTAGATCATCAATAAATTGTGATTTGTAACCTACATTAGGCTTTCCTGGCAATTATCCTAGATCATCAATAAATTGTGATTTTGTAGCCTACGTTAGGCTTTCCTGGCAATTATCCTAGATCATCAATAAATTGTGATTTTGTAACCTACATTAGGCTTTCCTGGCAATTATCCTAGATCATCAATAAATTGTGATTTTGTAACCTACATTAGGCTTTCCTGGCAATTATCCTAGATCATCAATAAATTGTGATTTTGTAACCTACATTAGGCTTTCCTGGCAATTATCCTAGATCATCAATATATTGTGATTTTGTAACCTACATTAGGCTTTCCTGGCAATTATCCTAGATCATCAATATATTGTGATTTTCTGAGTTGGTCAAGGGCAAAAATTTACGGAAGCGTATTAGGGACGTGGTCTTTTACTTTATTAATTGGTTAAATCAAATTATTAATTGGTTATATCAAATTACTGATTGGTTATTATAAAGTAATTTGATATAACCCATTAATAAAGTAAAAGACCATACGCTGAATCCGTAAAAATTGGATTGGTACAAAGTTTGATGATAGGATGAAAAAATGTATACTTACAAACACACGCAGAAGCCATCAAACCAATAGAAACGTGTCAAAAACAATAAAATACAAGTACATGAAGTAAAATAACTTTAGGAAAAATAAAAGGTAGATTAAGTAAAAAAATAGAAACTGAAAAAAAAATATGATGGTCAGACCACGAAGCCTGTACAAGATTGTACTGTTTATACAAATATAAACGTACAAAAAATAAAACGATGCGGGTTACTGAAAAAAAAACCTACAGAAATAAATTAATAAATTTAACTATGGAAAAAGAGTAATACGTGTAACAATAAAGTAACGGAAGAAAACGTATGTTTTTAGGTGAATATTTTCAAAATTTTACATGCGATTATACAATTGTTTAGAGGATTAGATTCTGTCTTCTAATCCAATCAAATTGCAAAAAATAGCAATCAATCAAACTGCGTTTTAGTAAACATTGCTAAATTGAGTACTCTTCAACGAAATCGTATCGTTTGTGCCACAAGATTTTGGTGAATGATCTAATACACTCCTTATCGCTGAACTCTTAAGTCATTTGTTATTCTGCTCTTGAAGAAATGCTTGAGTAACCGATTAATGTTGTACGGGGCAGTCTGATTCTCGTGTCAAGCTCGCCCCCTATAAATGTTACGCTGCCGCTTTTTGATCTTCCATAACGACCATGCGTTTCGCCGACATCTTTACATTTAGTTGCTTATGCATGATGTAATTTGTAGCGCGGACATTTGCAAGTTGTCCAACACTCAAATAAAATACTGTTAATCTAACCTAGAGGGAAATTTTTGGCATATGCTATCAGCTGTGTTAAATTACAAAGGAAAAAAAAATCAGAAATTGTTTTACAGATTGGATTCATAATAAATTTTAACAAGATTAACACGTAGGTTTCATAAAACTGTGTTAATCAGATTATTTTCTTTGAAAAATCCTGGAGGGAAATTTTCATCTTGATTGTAGCCGATGTCATCAGCTGTGATAAGAAAATTACTATGTAAAAAACTGAGAAATTGCAGTAGTGTAACAATAACTAATTATAATTTGATTAAATCGGTTTGAAGTATACCTTAATTCGTGAGTATAGGTATACATTTGCGATCGGAAAATAGTCTGCTGACGCAGATAACTCATCAGCTGCAATTTGCTAAAATTACAGTTGTTAAAAATCATTTTATCGTTCTTTCAGACTTACCTTTAGGTCTGGTAAGGTGTTTTCGAGGGCTGGTTTATTTTTAGTTCTGCATGTTAAGTATGTCACTGTTGTCGTATGTAGATTTCATCAGTTCGCATTATTTATCTCCAATTGTCGTCTGCACTTCTCAGTAGCCATTTCAGTGTTTTGCTAAAGCGTCATCATGTGACATTCAGAGTTACCATTTTTGAATTTGAGGGTCTAGAGGGAAGAAATTTTTATCAAAAATAAAACAAAGGAGAAATTTATCATCAGTCCAAATGACCATTATCATATTTCCATTTGGAAGTCCTTAATCGTACATGTATTTTTCTGCACTTTGTTTGGTTGACTGCATATATTTGTAGAAAATAACCTAAAGGCTGTGATGTGTTAAAAAGTACGAGCCTATTATCAGTTTACTTATATAAAATTCAATGCAGATCTATCTATATCTCATGTTCAATCAATGATCTATTTCACGTTATAGTCTCAAATTGTTGTCTATTACGTCATTGAAAACAACTTGCGTTTATTTCTAACACACTATTAACACTAAGCTCAATCAAGTGCGTATGGTACAAAGGTACAATAAAAGGTAGAGGGTTAAATAAAAACTTGGCGCAAACATGACCCTGTGTAATTATTGAATTCAGTGTAAAAAAAATTATTTTGTTTGTTTATCTACCAATGCACCAAGTTCACTGACAAAAATTAACCTATCGAAAATACCTTCAATTGGCTCAGCAAACATGGTTGCGATGAATGTGTGTTAACATACTGCTGCGCAAATGGTAGAAGGTTTTGCATGTGCGTTGTAATGAAGTCAAACTAGTTACGTTTTCAGATTGGCTATTAGCAATCTTTCGATTCGACGAATTCCTAAAAGGTCAACGCCGATAGATCGATACTCATTAGCCACAGTTCATTTTTTATGCTGCCTTCATGGTCCGTGCGTCCAAAACGCGCAGTTTCCTCTGCTGTAGTCAGGATCGTTTGAGTGTACACTGTCGGAGAATGGAGCATTTTTAACTTAAACACGCCGCGAAACATAGAAGTGGTTCAGTAGAAATTCGGAAGTTTAACTCTAAACACTTTTGTTTTATATAAAATAATAAAACATGGACAGCCGTAGCATTATCTTAGTATTGCGTTTTTCTTGATGCGGTACGACATCACAATATATCCATACTTCGGATAACCATAAATTAAGCGTTCCCTGGTGGGATTTAGTTGGTTAACTCATCCGTTATATCTGCTTTGTAATACAGTCTGTGAAAATGCAAAATATATCCTATGATCACTGGGATCGTTTACCTTACTTATTTCACTTTTGTAACCTATTATTGTATTTTTTGGTTTCTCACAATAACCACCATACACAATAGAATTCAAACAAAGCTAAATAGACCAATCAACGTTAACATGCCGTCAATACGCGCCATGGTACTTTTGTTGTCGGTGCGGAATAAAATTTCCGAAACACCAAACAAATAAAGCAACGTTCATTACGTGCATTATAGATCAAATTAGACGTCGGGAATGTTTTTAACAATATACAATTTATCAAAGAACATCCTGCAGCGCTGTCATGATACCTTTAAGAATGTATACTCAAATTAGAAGCTATTCAACTGCCAGATTGATGGTAGACAAACATAACAAGGATTACATATTTTATTGAGCTACTGACCAAATTATGAACAGCAGCACTGTTTGCTAATGAGGGTTGTTCGAACTACAATAAATTTTATTTATAAACAATACGAAAACAAATGCACCGTTCATTTGATATAATGTTAATTAATCGTTTAGTAAGGCCTAATTGAATTGGGACTGGCAGACGTTAGGAACTTAAATACCATAAATATCATCAAAATAAAAAATCACGAAACCCCGAGACAAGTTCTAATGAAATTTATTTGAAATATAACTTTGAACTATGTGGATACTACAGAATGTCGTTATCGACTTCACCATTTTCCCTAAAGCGTCCACATATTTCCAACCACATATTATTTATTTCGATTTTGTGTTTGTTCATTCACAAAACAGAAAGGAATAAAAGAAAATCCGTTTCAGTTTTATTTATAATTCAGATGATGCAGTAAATAAAGCTAACGATTGATTGCTTCTGTGTCTCGGAAACTTCCTACCCAAACGAATGACAATTAATCCATGATTACTTTTGCTTGCAGATGTGATGACAGATGTTATCATTCCACAAAAACAACTGCAAAAACATTCCCTGACTAAACACTAGAGACTACATCTTCTACTAAGTATTGTCACTCAGTGAACGGTAGAGGTCACACTCTCACACAACTCAGTGCCTGGTAGTTAAATTGTTACTCCATATGAACGGAACGTGTTCCAATGTCACTTATTGCCTAGTAGAATTTTCATCATCACCCAGTAAAGGGAAAGGATACATTGTCCTTCACTAAAAGTAAGTTGTTACAGTCTCACTCGGTGAATGTAGATGATACATTTGTTATTCAGCAATTGTAGAGGATACATCGTCACTCGGTGCTGGGAAGGGTTTTTATTTGTCGCTCCGGTGCACCCACATGTTACATTAGTATAATGAAGTTGTACGTTTCATATTCTTTTGCAAGAAAACTAAATCTAAATCTTCCATATTAACAAGCTGTTTCTTTATAGCTGATTCGTTTACATTTTCACTTGATGTGAAGACGTATTTGAGTGCAAAAGGAGAATAATCGTTCATTCAAGGGCATTAATCCACATTTACGGGGCAATAATTTATCCCTTCAAACTATACGCGGTTATTTCCATTTTAACTTTTAATGTTCTTTGTTTAACAGGAAGATATGTACAGTATTGTAAATAAATAATGTCCTTCTTTCAGATATGAGAAAAACAACATAAATATGAATTCCAATAATCTCCCATTAAACGAATATGAATGTATTTTCTCAATCATCTTAGTCACATTAAATGTTTAATAAATGTATTATTTCACATTTTGAGATTCTATAAATATTTTATTCGGTCGTGATTAGTTTTGATCAACATACATCACAAATAAAAACCAAATAATCAGTAAATCGATTTTAAATTTGCTGTAAACAGACACATTTTGTTCAAACTGAAGCACGAAGTAAAGCAAAAGAATTCAGTGAAATCTGAGAAAAGTGGTTACAAGTGGTTTAAAGCCCGTTAGCAAGAACGGGTTATAGGATGTTTCAGTGCATTCTTTGTCTAAACCACTAGACAAAAGGAAGCCATTATTGTTTATTCGAATGCTATAATTGGCATATTTCAGTTTTCTGTGTCACTTGAACTATAGAGTAGTTGAGTTCTTATACTATAAGGCGTAAAATCTGAGGGTACGCCAGAACAGATCATTCCAATTCTAGTTTCTGGTTTACTTTCAAGTCAATTTTTATATTGTTATATAATATGGGTTGATTTTGTTGACTGTGTGGATCTAATACAGAGGCTGCTTCAATTAGTATTATAGTGTTTAATTAACAAATCTAATTTGTGTCATTAGTGCAATTGTTGCATAACTGTTTTAGGAATATAATTACAGCTGTACACGAACTAGATGTGTGAATACTAAGGAAAACCCCGCAAGCATAATACTGAATACACTGCTATATGTATTCACAAGTCTAGGAGATTATGCAACGATACAAATGACGATGTTTTTATCAAAATTGAAGACACAGTTCAAACAACTAATGGCCATGTTCAGTGTCAATATAAATAAATGACGTCAACAAATCAATTCAGTTACATATCGATCTTGAACTTTCTCAAAGCTATACTTGACTGAACTTAAACCTTCTCTATATTGTTTTTTATTATTAGCCACGTGATGATGAGTTTTCACTGGGTTTTATTCAAATATTCTAATAAAATGTTATCAAAATTACCAAGGTGACAAATTCATTACGTCAGACGCGAGTTTTGTCTAAAAGGTCCCAAATCCTTAACACACTCGTTAAAAGTTGTCCGAATAATTGTTACTTAAAGGATTAACATATCCCATGTTTCCTCATTTTCCTTCGGCAATAAAATTGTCCAAGTTACTTGGCCACCCATACCACCTTTCAAGGGTACGTACCAATTGATTAATTGTTTATTATCTTGTTCTCATCATGAAAAGAGCTGAATCTTGCTTTCGCTGGATGATTTTCAAGCAGTGAGCAGCAAGCTAGTTTTGAGGCGTGATATTTAAACATTTTGTCATCGATTTTTATTTTTATCTTAAAATATGTGCATAAATGAGCAAGACTAGTTAAATCTCCAGCACTTGAACCATTCTTCTAATTTCGCTTTAAAAACTCACACACCCAAAGAGAAAGACTTGGTCACTTAATTAATAACGAATAAATAAGTACACTTTTGTAATCTGGCGCACTGAAAAAGGAAATAGTTTTATAATCTAGTCAAAAAGATTATATATTAAAACGTAAATCAGATTGAGGAAACCAACAGATATTGAAAGATATCTTAACGATCATTGATGTAATATAGAATTATTTTGTAATATTAATGATAATTGCAAAAAGAAAATTCAATTTATGTAATTGTATCTAATAATCGTACATTTGTTATCTGTTATATACGTGCTTTATTATTAAATTGTGTAATTATGCAGCTAGTATTTATCTACAATGTTTGATTTGTATCTATAACAATATCTTTCTGAAAAATTGATACGTGCAACATAAAGGTTTACATCTTAATTAACTGATTCTATGCAACCAAAGAGAGATTTAAGAGGTTTGCACTGTGCTTGAACCGAAAAAAATTGGATTAATAGTAATTCCATGATCTGCTCCTCAGTTGAAATAAAGACACATAATAACTTGAATATTACATGTACGAGTAGTCTTTACACATAAAAATAATTTTTTTTCAGCTATGTACACTTTAGTTTATGATTAACAGATGAAGACAACAGGCAGAATAACATTTGTTTATGCAGTTGACCTTCTAATGATTTTTTGGGTTGGTGTTTTAACGCCACTTTCAGCAATTTTTCAGCTATATCATTGCGTCCTGCAGTGTTTATTGGGGGAGGAAGCCGGAGTACCCGGAGAAAACCCCCGACCTGCGGTAGGAAAACTGGCAATCCTTGTCAATTAAGATTGAAGTCGAGTACACCCTTCCTGCAGTGGGAAACCTTCTAATGACTATATCTAAATGAAACATGAAATGAAAACACATGACAAAAATCTAACAAGTTTCTCGAATATATCTGAAGTTTTGAAAATAATAAATTAGAAATATTAAGATTAAGAGATTTGTGAAAATATTTTCTGTCTACCTTAGAACATTCGTGATATTCATCAGTTGTATCTCTTGAGTTTAACATGATGTAGTCTATTGTTTTTCTTGATATGTTTCTATTTTACTGGCAGCCAGAAACTACCACATCGAATTCTCAGTGTTAAATGAATATTTGAGCCGTTTGAAAAACAAATTGCAAAAACGAGGGGAATCTCTGTCAACTTTTATAAAGAGCGTTGCAAATCTAAACTTAATATTGTTCCTTCATATGAATTCATGTTAATTAGCATTTTGGTTAAAATACGTAGAATCGACGCTTTCAAATAGAAAATCTAAACAAATATTCCTAAACGAATATACACATTCACTACGCTTTCAAAAGAGGAGATTTCTTGAAAATCACAAATCAGTGTTGTCATTCTTTGGTCTCCAAATCAAATACGAAGATTGTGATCTCCCCTTCTTGTATTGTATACAAAAACTTCACAAATTCATACAAACGAAGTTTAGTAGCAGGATCGTATAAGTGTACCACCAAAATACTATAGCAACTCTTGACCACTATTTTAACAACAATAAAAACGGGACTTAAAAATGCAGTGACACTGTCTACGCCAGGAGTGGCATAAATGAAATATGGATATTAAAAAATTCAACAGACATTTTGAGGTCTGGACCTCTTCACCAACGTAACAGCATCAAAATATTTGATTTTTCAACACTCTACACGGCTATATCTCATACGCAGCTTAAAACCAGAAAAACGTAAAGAGACGATAAAAATACCTGGGTGCCGTTTCATAAAGCGATCGCTAATTAACTTGCGCGTTATCCCATGCAATTTAAATGGCATAACGTTCAAGTCAAGCTAACGATCGCTTTATGAAACGGCACCCAGGTAATACCCTAGCGAGCTTGAAATTAAAGACACCACCAATACACTTCGGTCAGCCTCTTACTTAGACCTACTTCTAGAAATAGATTCGGGAAAACTACAAACAATTGTCAACTTCCTGTTCATTCGACATTAACTTGTCAGCAGTTCCAGTATATAGTGTGTGTATTTCACAACTTATACTTTATTCTAGATCCTGCTATCGGTATCCGATTTTCATATTGCATATGTTTGTCTATATCCAGATTTGTAATTGACCTTTTACTTTCGGTTCTAGTTGTTTGGTCGGTTTCCTTTGCTATTGTCGAAACAAATAGAAACAAGTACAAAAAAAAACCGGCGAAACGGTATTAACCGGTTAAGTATCGGATACACAGAAAACGAAAAGCTCTTCCGCAGAACACCTGAGCAGCTTTTAAACATGTGACTGAAGCTAAACATTAAAGGCTTTCCATTTAATATACCCAATCAGCAGTTAGGGTGTTAAATAACAAGCATCGGCCATTGATATAATTAATTGTTAATTTATGTTTGTTTGTTTGATGGAGTTTAACACCCCTCTTAGCAATTTTTCAGCTATATCATGGCGTCCAGTTTTTATTGGGGAGGAAGCCGGAGTACTCGGAGAAAACCCCAACCTGCGGAACGAAAAATGGCAATCCTTGTCAATTAAGATTGGAGTCGAGTACACCCTGCCCGAAGTGATAATCGAACCGCAATCTCAGTGTTGACAGACCACGTGATCAATAGTAGACGAACTACCTTGACCACTCGGCCACCGGAGGCCCCAATTGTTAATTTGACCATCGTTTTGATCACGAAAAAAAAGAAAAAATATTGCAAACAAAATCGAATTCGTTCTAAAAATAGTGTGGTTACAGGTAGCCAAGCAGTCGTGGATTTTTTCACTTGTGGTCAAACAAAACATCAACGTCGTACACATGTTTTTTTCTATTCATGAAATGTACTGTCAGTTCGTGTCAAGTGACACAGGCAGTCTAACATTTAATCATAACGGACAAATTATTTTGTGCTGTGGTTACGGCAGCACTGCAAACTGTGATGGAGATAACGACTTTATGACATGTTACTTTTCCTAGTGATTGTATGTTAGAAATTACGTGCGTTAACATAACATGTTGTTACAAGAAATATATGGCTACTATGGCATCCAATTATTATTAATTCCGTATTTATTACTTTGTTCAAGCAGACATCTTTTATTTAACAGGAATTTTCCATCTATATCGTGATCTAAAGTTATAAATTTTATTGAAAATAATATAGCTCCATTATTAGTTCTACATCAGTGTGTTATTATTTTTCTTACGGTCGATAAATGATCACAAGGGATTCGTTCATAGTTACCGATGTTCTTAACAGCTGATAACGACAATAAGCTACGTTTATCTTGGGTTATCATCGGCTAATTAAGACAGATCGTCAATATGATTTATGACGGATGGTTACCCCTTTTTATTCGTTACATGATTTGTATCGTGACTCTCCATTGTCCTAGTGATATTAATATTTGTAGTATTTATTATGTAAATCATCTATATATGTTAAACGAGGGACAAAATTACAATTTACGTTGACTTGGTTGTTACTGAGAAAAAGAGTAACTGATCAGAGTAACATTTCTGTAGCTTAGACACAATAAATAGGATCGATTTGCCTTTTGTAATCAGTGATTTAGTAGACGAAGCAAAGTCAGGCATCAACTTTTTTATTACAACGATGAACAACTTACTTCAAAGATATATTCTAATAGCACAATGTTTTAAAGCCGAAAATTTAAACAAAACATTGGAGTGGAGTTTTAGATTTTTTTATTTTTAATTTAGTTTTTATTGATTGCGAAATCTAGTGCAGATAAATGATGTTTCGTAACATACACAACTTTAGTTGAAATATTATGTTATATTGTTCATTTACGAATTTAATTTTTAGGGAATTTATTATTCAATACACCTCGAAATAAGATGAACTATTGATATTTTGACCAGCACTGTTATTTGTTTATTAAATGTAAAAAACTTATTTTTAATTCTGCTATAAAATAATTCAAATAGCTGCCATTTAGCCCATAAAACTTGTGAAAAGTCATAAAAGATCAAGAAAGCCAGCAATAAGACAGTTCCAATGCTTTACATCACTCAACAGTCCAATTACTAATGTTTATTTTCATTTCAACGAGCATTGCTTGAAAGTAAAGACATCTATTTCATTGCAATTCTTATACACTGCCCGAGAGACCTGAAACCTTTCTAAATTATGTTTATTTGAAGCGATTAGAGTGTGTTCAATTCATATCTAACAATTTTAAGTTTGTCTGACAAGTATCATTCTACTATAAAAACTGATTGGACATAGACCTTGTATTTCTGTTGACTAAATACAAATGAACAATACAATATGCTTCAGTATTTTACATTTAACTTGTTATAGTTTAGAGTATACCTCAAAATATATTTTTTAACCGGAGCTTATGGTGATAATAAATATAGGTATTACTGATACAAGTTGTAAAACATTGACTGAAACAGGATCGGTATGTAGTAGTTGTCTGTGTGTCACTCTGTGTGTATGTTATGAAAAATCATTTATCTCCACTACATTGCGCAATCTATAAAATTTTTTAAAAAGTAACTATATTGCTTCATTCCAAAATTCCACTGACTCCAACACAACATGACTCTACTCCATGACCCCACTCCATAAAATAAACCATGCCCATTTACAGTCATGTGAACCGCAACGATCTCATTCCGTCTACTTCAGACTTGAAGTAGTTTGTTTATTTTATACGATGTCTATGTATTTGTACTGACGGAGTCGAGGACTGTTTATGACGCCGAGTGCGGTTTTAAGACAAATGATCTTATTATGTGCAATATTGTATACCATATTATTGTTGATGGTGCCTTTCCTATCGGAAGATAATTGGTGACCCATAAACACGATACCGATCATTTGAAATAAGAGGAGAAAAGTTAGTTATTTAAAGAGCTTTTGCTTTTCTTGAAGGCCATTTGTGTATACGACAATACCTTACATACATTTACAACACTTGATATGACATAAGGTTGTTGTGCGTTATAAAAGATTTGGGTAAATGAATAAGGACGAATCATTTTTAGAAAGAAGATGGCAGGAATATTCATTAAGTGGCCTATGACCTTAAAAGAAATTTTAGCAGCCACCCCGCTGAAAAGGACAAAAATTACTAGAAATTTGTTAAATGTACACTTTGGTACATCTAACAAGTGAAATAAATGCAACGTTTTCACACCGAATACTAATATCTTTATTGGATACAAATATCAAATGAAACATTTAACTTTGTATAATAATCTTGTACTAAAAAAATGTTAAATGTAGTGAATAAATGTATGATACAAACAGTTTCAGCAGATTGCTCTCCTTTAAATAAAATAATTTTTATTATCTCAACCGATAATTCACAAAAGGGTGATGAACGTTGTGGCTGATATACTAACTTGTGAAAAAATACAAGTCTGTAGATAACATAGTGAAAAAAAATACCTTTGTAATACAGTAATTACTTTCAATTGGTTTCCTCATCTACCTCGTTTAAGAGGAGCGAAAAGTATATTAAATGCTTAAATTTTATATGCATTTATGGCAAATGATGTTTTCCTCAGTTTCCTAATATGAGGTAATGTACATCAGCACTTCAACATTTTAAAACTGACAAAAATGACACAAAATCGAATTTTGTCATTTTATTAATTCAGTATTACCTCAGTATTACAAGGATATTATCTCTATAGTATAGTTTCTTTTCCAACAAAACATGCATGAAAATAGCGTTTTAATTTCAAATAAACATTCTTTTGTGCATTCAGTCAAAAGTGAGGTCAACAAATCAAAACATTTAAAAACCTAAACTGACTAGGACTTCCTTCACGTAAACATCTGAACATTAGGATCTTGTAATATAATAGGTAAGAACCACTACAAGTTATCTTAACAGTCGCATTTTAACACAAATAAAAGGCATTTGCTAATAACAGATAGAATTTTCACAAAAATGAAAAAAATCATATTACAATTTTAGTAGGATAAATTTGTTCTATAAATTTCAAGAAGACTTCTGCAAATTTTGTAAATTTGTTTATGAACTTAACAAATACAAGAGAAAAAAGGTTTAGGATTTTGAATAACTATTGATAAATATTTCCATTTAAAGCGGTAAAGGAAATGAACCGAATGTTGCTTATAGCAGATTTTCTTTTATATGGAAATTGGAGATTACAAATTTGACACATTATAAGTGCTTTGATAACATGTAGAATATTGTTCAAGGCTTCTATTATTTGTGCGTACATCCCATGCTGTATTTTTAATCTTTCTCATAATCAATATATCATTCATGACAGTTATCATGCTGGTGGTTTTAGATTCTTCACTCTTCTGTTTTTACTTTTTTGTTTCTTCATCTGGCACATTTTTTATCATCATCAATCAATAACTACGTTGGCTAAATTTTGCTTTACATTGTTATTCTAATTGTTGCTACGGGAACTAATATAGGATCGTGTTCAAGCAATTCTTCAAATTATTTTTATATTAGTATTTTCCTTCTATTTTCACTTTTCTTGTTATTGTCTTTTACCTATTTTGACCTTGTTCTCAGGTGTATATTAAACCTTTCTTTGCCAGGAAGTTAGCTATCATTTCACAAAGATTTGGGACCTTGGTGGCCATATGGTTATGATAAGTAGTCATCTACATCTACTATTGATCACCGGCGTGTAAACACAGAGGTTGCCAGATCCAGCCTTAGAGCTGGCATGTTATACTCGATTTCATCCTTTAATTGAAAAGGATTGATAGCCAGTTTTCCTGTAGAAGGGTGGCTATTTTATCGGGTACATCGGCTTTCTCACCCAATAAAAATATTTGTCATTTTATAGCATAAAATGTCTGCGTTACCAATTTTAATTACTATCATTCTAAAGTAAATTTAAGATTACCAATAACTATCATTCTTAAATAAATTTAAGATAACCAATTACTGTCATTCTTAAGTAAATTTAAGATAACCAATTACTGTCATTCTTAAGTAAATTTAAGATAACCAATTACTGTCATTCTTAAGTAAATTTAAGATAACCAATTACTGTCATTCTTAAGTAAATTTAAGATAACCAATTACTGTCATTCTTAAGTAAATTTAAGATAACCAAAACCATGTAACTAAAGTTCAGGAACAAAAACCCCAGTATTTCGAAAGGGTAAATAGCTCCTGCATCATTTGTAGCAACCGCCAAGTAAATTACGCAAGTAGATAGTATGAAAAAAATTGTTACATCGGTCATTGCAAACCGTTCGCTTGTCATTTGTGAGGCAGACACTCTATTGCAATTAAACAGAAAATGAGCTGTTACATATGAAGCTTAGAACAGGCTAAATGAATTCAAATTCTTCCCCTTTGTTGTTATTCCCTAACAGTATAGACATGCAGAAACGTATAGCACTGACCACAAATTTGAAAGACGCCTTCATAATATTTAACGCAATATTGTCATTTAGATATTCTTGTATAACAACCCTGTTTATTCATACTCCAATATTTTGAAAGCTATAAATAAAAGTCGATTTTTAAACGGAGCTAGTGTTGTAGCACACTCTAACCCAGCTAAGCCAATATTATCATAAAAATACGCTTTAGGCCGCTCTCATTGACCCGCTTATTGCAATAGATGTCTATTTTGATACCCATGGTGTTCTGATTTAACCGACCACTGCTGTTGAATATTAAGCTTTTCAAAGAAGTATTTGCTGAACATAGTAAATTGATGTCTTTAGAAGACGTGTTGTGGGAAAACAAATCTCTAAAATACGATGAGACATGTTGCTGACTTTACCCTTTATAGATTATTTTTCCTGAACATGACAACGAGTAATTCGAGACACTGCTTACTTGGCCGTAGCATCTAAAAGGTCCCACTGTTTTTTAATTGCGTTCGGTTTATTCAGAAATGTTTTGGTATTGTGTTTAGTTTTTCAGCATTTTCAATTTTTGGATTCTAAATTTTTTAGGTCACCGGTGAATGTTGGTAAACCAATTTTAATTTAAAACTATATGCACGTTAAGACACAGAGCGATACACCCTCTTATAGTATAGTTATGGAATTAAGGAATGCATTTTCAATGTAGTTGTTATAATTTCTAAATTCAATCCTCTGAGATACAACATGATATTGTCTCGATAATTTAAGCAAATTCCAAAGAAATAATTCTTCTATAGTTCACAGTTTAATTGCTTGTACATAAACTAGAAAATATGTACTCACTTATCATATCTTCATTATTGGACAAGAGGATTATTGTCACCACCATGTCGATGAGTCTGTAGGTGGTTTGTTAGTCCTGAAGGTATCACTAGCCCAGTAGCCACACTTCCGTGCTGCCATGATATAATTAATTCTTTTACAGATACAATTATTGTCTAAATTTACTGCCATGAAATTGAAAACATGATTAAATTAAAAGGTTTTTCTATTCTCAAGGCCTAGATGGCTTTAGTCGAATTTGGCATAAGTTTTGGAATTTTTATAAGCTTTTCAGCATTTTCAATTTTAAATTAAGTAGAGTTTGAGTGCCACTGGTAGGTATTTGTAAAAGAAACGCGCGTCTGCGCAGTAAACCTTATACGTTACACGTAACGTTTTGGAATTTCTATGATAATAGCTCTTCAGCATCTTCATTTTTCTAATTTTATTTTATTTTGGTCGAGTGCCACTGATGCGCATTGGTTAGATAAAACGTGCCTCTGGCATAACAAATTATATAACTTGGTATCTTTGATGACATTTTAAAAGCAAGTGAAGTATTCGTTTGTAAATATATTGCCCCGAAATTTAAAAAATGGTTTCTAAGTTTTTTCCTATTCGCAATGTGTAGATAGCCTTAGCCTGATTTGGCATAATATTTTAGAATTTTCATGATAAAAGCTCTTCAGCTTATTAAATATTTATAAAAAAAAATGTTATGGGGATTGAGTGCCACTGAATCGTCTTGGTTAATAAATTTCACAGCCTTGGAAACTTTGATGACATTTAATTTGGAGACGTTTAGTTTAAGATTTCGACTATTGTTCAAAATTAATATATCATATTGTAAATGTCCAGCAGTCTAATATCGACTGATTTACGTTCTATAGATTCTTCCTGCCATTGACCTTAAAAAACGTTCCTTCACATCACGTCTTTGATACTTTTGTCGTGTCTACTCCTTTTGTATAATTTGAATAGGCCGTTATAAATGTTATGATAATCGCTATGTACGCTATGCTTATTACAGGATTATGACTACATCACTACATTAGCAAACGTATATATTTTTTACCTAAGTCACGTAGCGAAGAATTTGACTTTCATTAGTAATTGTGTCCTATGACGATGCTATCTTTACCACCACAGAGAAGGGATATTTATCTTAATTACTCAAATGCATACCAAAATCATCCAATGAATGACAGCTACATGCTGAGTACATTATCAATTTAAACCTATCTTTAAAACGAGCCAAGACTTGATTGATATTCTTTCAAAATCTATTACAAAAAAGATACAAAAAGAAACCGGCTTGATTTGCATCTAAATATAAATCATCACAACCCAAAGATCTGCTTGTCAATGCAACAGACACAAAAACGCGCGTTTCCAATTATAACGTATCACGAGACAAATGCTAATTTAATGAATTTTAGCGAGCATCAACGTTTTGTAGATATTTACTTTCTTCTCGACTTGTTGAAATCAAAGGTATATCGGTATATCTGTATCGTATTGACTAACAATAATATAGAAAAGATGGAAACATAAAATAAATAACATTGACAGTTGAAAAACTGATTTTAGATGAAGGTAATAACAAAATACCGAACACAAAGTAAACTGTCCAAAAGACAATCTACAAATCAAAGTCCAAGAATCTGGCAAACTTTAGAACCAACAACCAAAAATATAGCAACAGTCATGCATTGGTACAGGCATTTCAAAAGAAATGGTGAGTTAAACCAGGTTTTATGGCATGCCATACCTCCTGTTCCTTAGATATAAAAAACAATGTTGCAAATGGAACACAAACCGAACCCAAAAATTTCTATCAATTGTTAACAATTGTTTCTTTTTACATTATAATAATTATATTAAAACTTGGGATAATAATTATGATCTACTGGGATATTACAACTTCCTTTTTTTGCTGTAAGCCGAACAAGGATTGAAAATTGTAATCATCGTATGTTAGTGTTTGTTAATTAAAATGCGCGTTACGCCTTTTTGAGAAAATTTTCAGCCACGTCATGGTATCCGGTTTTATATAGGGAACAAGACGGAATACCATGTGAAAACCCCAACCTGCAATATACAGAAAGACTCAAAATCCTTGTCAATTACGATTCGGACATATCTGCTGCAGAAAAAGACTCTAACGCGCAACCTCAATAATGAGAAATCGGTGTTAGATAGTTAATGAACATCAACCGTAATATTGACACGCCACTGACCAATAGTAAAAAAATAACTACCTTAACCCCTCTCACAACCATGTACGCCCTTGTTAACGCCTGTTGTGTTAATAAATAACTACCTTAACCCCTCTCCCACGCAGATACCGCACTTGTTAACGCCTGGTGTCTTAATAAATAACTACCTTAACCCCTCTCTCACCCAGATGCCACCCTTGTTAACGCCTGGTGTGGTAATAAATAAATACCTGAACCTCTCCCAGGTACTTTCTTTGTTAATCGTCTAGTGTGGTCACTTTACAGACCATGTGCATTACTTTGCTTACATTAATCGTTCAGCTGCGTCACATATTTCATATTCAATATTTATAATTACGTCCAATGGAATAGTTTGTGTCATAACTAGAGATGAAAACAAGTTATTATTCGTATTTAGCGAACTCCAATAATAATTTTCTGACCTATTCAGTTCCAATCAAATTGTTCCACGCTGTGACAAATGGCATTTCACCATTCGATAACTTGAACTGGCTCATTAGCTTTTGTTAACCTGGTTCGTCAAAAATATTTATCATAAATATTTGTTTCTGACGTTAGTAATAAATAAATCAAACGGAATTACAACCCACCAATCATTCTATTCAGTTTAGGGAGTCTCAATCTATTTTTTTTAAAGAGCCATTGGATGCAAGTATTTTATTTCGCAAAATCAATGGTTTAAAATCAGATCGGTTAAAATTTCTATAACGTACTAGTACTTAAACCACAAGGAAAGTATCTAGTTAACAACAGACGGTTTTCTGCACGTTAAACATTTTGAGTCATATATATGTCAACAGATAACAACAACAACACGTATCTAACAATAAACAATCAGAAATATGACTGTTCAAAGTGATGATTTACAGTTAAATAATAATGAAAGGACGAAAAATAACAGGTGAATAATTAAAGCGTTAGAAATAAACAGAGAGTACGTTATTTTGAAATATATATGGTTTGTTTAACTATGTTGTCAAGAAAAATCAACATAACAAACTTCAATAATAAAAATAAAACTGCAGTACGTAATAAGAAAGTACAGAAAAGTGAGAAAATGATTTACTGATGTGGCAGAACCATAAACAGATGTCAGATACTTAAATATTTTTCAATTATCATGTCATACAAAACCAGAGAAGTTCTGTCATAAATGTCTTAGCAATCAATCATACATAATCAATCGAACGGAAGTTATTGCTACATATTTCACTCTTTAAACACATTTTCCAGAAAATATATGTAGTTTTCTATCTCTCTATCTCTGATTGATTATAATAAGAATATTTTTAATATTTTGTTCTTGATAACAAGATGATAACCTATATTATAACAGATTGGCGTCATAACCTAAATGATTACTTGATTGGCCGTTATAAAAATATCGTAGGATACTGGCTTTGACGTCTCCTAGTATAAAAAGGTCCACCCTGACGTAAATATGGACGCGGTGTCGTTATGTAATACAGGTGTTACTTTTTACTTTTAAGTCACTCATGTAGTTCAGCGAATGTGAACATTTTCAACGGTTCTCGACGTAGCCACGGTAATTGACACTATACATCCCATTCATGTCACAATGTTAATTTTGATGACCTGTTATAGTTTGTACAAAACCGGCTTGATATGCATCATATCTGCACGACGCTCTATTTATTGCCTCTTAACAAATTGAATTCATCATACAATTTTTGTTTATGCAACAATTTAATATACTCTAAAAAATTTCTGACATACTAGGTTTTGCGAATCAATTGCTTTTTAAAGTTAATATTGAAAAATACGATAAAAACGTCCGTTGTTTGCTTTAAACAAAGGTATTGATTTAACTAACTTTATCAAAATCTTACATCAGACATCGGAGAAAACTAAATTCCTCATAATATAAAAGTAAATAAGTTTGTATTATATTTTATAGCTTTACCACAACCTTTACAACTACAACCCAAATATAGACGACTTCAAGTTTAAGCCTTGCTCTCCACAGCACTTTTGCATATTCTAAATTCAAATATAGTCTTGCAGGTTATTACTGGGGACATCAAAATCATTGGATTATGCCAGACAATGTGCTAGACGTGAAGAGAAGGACGTAGATTCAAAGTGGACTGACAGAAGTCCTCATTTAGAAACTTTTACTGTCGGCATCATGACTTATTTGACCGTTACAGAATATCTGTGTCACCAATGACCATTGATTAGTTACATTTGTCGCCGCTTACCCGCCTTCAATTTACTATCATAATCCACCCCCACAATACATATATGACTAGTTTCCGGATTTTCACTTGAGTAATACGACGGTTGGCACTCTTGAAATAGAAGTTGCTTACCCATTAAGAGCATTTAGGTGTTGTCCACGTTTGTGACTAGCCATGGTTTTAAATGTTCTAGACTGATAGTTTTATGATCACTATTATGTATGTTCGATTCTTTTTGTCTATGCAATAATAATAATATTGACCGTAATGACATAGATAATAAAAAGACAATGGTCATAACATATATGATACATTGGCCGTTATAACATGACAGTCATAACCTAGTTGACAAGATTAACTGTCATAACCTAGATAACAACACGTGATTATTAGGACAACCTTAATGACAACACAAATTAAAAGTAGGAAGAGCAAATGTTAAACCGGGAACTGAAAAATTGAATGTTGACCAACATTTTGAACATCAAGTAAGTGGACCAAGAACTTTTATAAAGTGTGAGTTACATTCTAGAACCAATCTGTGAATGCTGCAAAGTGTCGCTGATCTAGGCATTTGGATGTGTTTTGTTGAAAAAATAAATTCTGTTTATAGAGGAGCTGTGAATATCAACCAAAAACTTTCAGATTATTATTGAGTATAAAAAATCCAATATTTAATTAAAATGTTGAACGTTGAACCAGGAACAAACTTGACTTACATTGATAATTGTTAAAAAAAATTGTAGTAAAATCGGTGATTCGCGACCCGAAAATATCCTATTTTGATTAATTCAGTCGTTCGTTCACATTACTTTTCTTGTACATAAAGCCACTGGAAACCAAAAAAATTCTCTGCAGATTATATTACTATAGATACGTGCTTATGTCACGAAGTCCTCTGAATTCTTTACGAAATTCAGCAATAACGATAAGCAATAGAACTCCAGCAATGAAGAATTAAATTGATTACTTGTATTTTTATGTTTTGATTTCGCTTTCAATTAAATGTTGTATTTTTCAGAGATTAACTTTCTCAAGCTAATTCTTTAAATTAAAAATACGCCGGCACAAATGTTTCCTTCTGTTTACTTCAAAGAACTTTTTCCATAAGTATAAGTGATAAATTGTTTATTACACTTCTAATAGTTTGGAAAATGCTCGTCCTTTTAATCTTCAATACACAATGTTTACAAGAGATAATGAATTTTAAAGTATTGCAGAGAACTAATGAGCATCAATATTATATATACTATTGATGGACATTACATTATATCTCCGATTATCTCTCGACGTTTCAAAATGAAAAAAAAAGACAAAAGCATTAAAACCTTTACTTTAAAAACAAAACACTCCTTGGCCAAAATCTTTTTCATACAAAATGGTATAAAACTAATTTTCCTTCATTGAAAGCAGTAATTCTGATGTTTAAATGAAATTGGCGTGACAGTTTTTTGCGCGACCTTGGACACCCATGGACAATTTATTTATTTATTAAGGGTCGTGAGATATTGATTTAAATAAATATACCGAGGAAATATTTTTTACAGCTTTAAGCCGTGCTCTTTATATATCTAGTTTTTGATACATACAATTTACTTTAGATAAAAAATGCTTAGAAATCCCTAAATAATGAATGTTTGTTTGTTTGAATGTTGTTTAACGCCACTTTCAGAAATTTTTCAGGTATATCATGGCGTCCAGTTTTTATTGGGGAGAAAGCCGGAGTACTCGGAGAGAACCCCCGACCTGCGGTATGAAAACTGGCAATTCTTGTCATATAATGAATGATTTCTATCCCCTTTATGAATTTTGATTTTGTATAACAGCTCAAACTACTATGTGGAAACTTAAAATTCAAAGTCCTAAAATATAATTAGCAAGATTGTTGTAAAATTGAAAGTCGAGTTCAATTATTTTCCGCCGTAAGATTCACGAAGTAAGATTAAGCTGAATAGAAGATTTCTTGTGAAGGATTAATGCACAGTTGGGATCTTGTTGTTGTATTTTTCCTTTTGAAGAGTTTTACAGGGAAATGTCACTGACAATATAGTTCGTGCTGCGTTATTAGATTTATAGACCTTTATAACCCAATAGAAACAAAGTGTAACCAGCATTCAGAGCTAGAATTTTTCACTATTGTTCAAACCTAATCCATGTTTCTATCAAATACACATTATTTAATCATGCGGACGACAGCTTAATATATAACATATTTTTCAACACTACACAATAGATGTATTTCAAATTAAAATGTCAAGGTCAATGTATTTTCTGTTCTGCAACAAATTATTTTTGAACAAAATAACACATCGTTCCGGATGAATAAATCATGAACATGGTAACAAACAGCAATTGTTTATTGTATGAACTCGTGAAATCTATCGACGATTGGGTCATTTAAACTTTTGTTAATTTTAAGCAGTTGTAACATATGACAGACGTTTGTTTAAGCACTTGTTACCTATGGCAAAAGTTGGCTTATTTATTTGTACATTTAACATATGACAAACATGTGTTCATTACATATGCAAAACCTATTTTCAAACACTTGTAAAATATGTGGAAACGTTGGAGCTTACATTTGAAACATTTGGAAAACGTTTATTCATTGTGGGCACTTATAACATATATCAAACATTGACTCTGTACTCTTAAGTTGAGCTGAACATTTATTCTTGAATAGAGTTGTGCCATAGGTGGTATAAAGACCATAGTCTGCTGTTAAGAATACAAATTTACAGTAAATTGAGATACAAATTTGAGTAAATCAATATTTATTAAAATTGTTTTATGTAAATAAGAAAGTAGCAAAGAAAACCGACCGAACAACAAGAGCCAAAAACCAAGGGACAGTTACAAATCCGGATATAGACAAACACAACACAAAAATCAAAAACATAAAACACAGAAAGAGAATAACAAATAGTTAAATAAGAATCTGTTTTATTAAAATATTGAAAAAAAATTGTATGATCGCATCGCTAATAACTTAAATATACAGGTCATAGTTCAAGATTAGAAAAGAAATTCCCTTGTTATTTTTGTTAGAATGTAAATATTAATTTTAATTCTTAATTTTAAATACACATGTACAAAATGAATAAAATGTCAAATGTCGCCATACTGCCATGCTTTAATGTCACGCAATGTAAAGAATAAAGTGTAACAGTGATTCATCTGTTAACGTAATATTTAAGAATATTGAAAAATACAATACTTTAATTTCAAAGCATTCAACATAAAAATTGCACTAAAATTTACGTAATATGGTTATAATAGAAACATAATGAAATATTAACCCAAAATGATTCGATTATAAAATGCAAGAAGCAAACATTAATGTGCAAGTCTTCTTTTATATCTCAACCCAAGAAATAAAACAAACAGGGCCGATCCTACGCGGAACATTTTAATGCTACTCTTTGAAAAACATCTTGTAAGATATTACAATATTTATCTTAAAACTGTTCAAAATTGCAGATGATTATTTTCATTAATATCTGATAACAAAAAGCCGATTTGAACCAATAAAAATATTTGTTAGTATTATTTGCATCAGAGTGTGTTTTTCCCCATATATTGTGGGGGATAATGCCGAAATCGAAAATAGTTACAATCGATACAAACGACCAAACTTATATAGGTGTGTTAAAAATTTACATGATTAACATATCATAAAAAGTATGATTTATCGATATGGGCCTGATTTTATAATGATATTTGGCACTGATTTAGTTCGAACGAGGTTGTCTTCCTGTGCCGTCAATTTAATCAAATGAAATAATATTGTTAGCATCGTTTATATATACATAATATCATTATGAGAATTTCCTTATCTTAAATAGATACATTCAATTTTTTAGACTTTTGTTAAACAATTTCGGTTCAGTCAAACTTTCAAACTTACATAAGCGGTTCAGCAAGTCATAAATAAATGCTAGAAGCGATCCTTCCAGAACAGTTAAAATATTATTGATAGCTACCTTTCAAAATAAATGGTGCGAAGAAGAGTTCCAAGGGCGCAACCCACAGTGTTGCTCAGCTCAGTGCTGTCCTTAAGTATTGGATAGGAGAAGCCATTTCGTCAATGAGTAGTCAGGTTACAATGCGGACGGCCTGCCCACGGTGTTAGTAGAGTAAAACGCTCCTTGAACGATAAAGAACTCTTCTTGTAGTTTTGAAAAATGAGTAGGCTCATTTAAAAAGTGCCATTATCTGCAAGGAGGATCATTTCCATGTTTGCATTAAGATATTGTAAAGAATAGTCCTTTATTCAAAACGACATCAATGACCCCGAATTTGTTTTTCTCTTATCGGAAATAGGCAAATGAAATACCTAGAATACGTATATTGCAATACATGAATAGTGTAGATACACACATTTCTTTCTTGTTATGATATTGTCAGATAATTGCAACCAATTGAGCATTCAACCCTAGACGCATGAGACTAAATAACAAGGGTTTATACTATACTTTTTTCTTATCTGTCGTGATGTTTTTCTTCTGTTTTGCCTATTTGACTGGCCTTTAACTAAGTAACGCATATAAAACAGAACTTTCTTAACTTCTGAGGAACCAGTGTTTACCCTAGTGTTTGGTCTAACCTTTTAGGGAACTAAAAATTAACGTAGTGTTTAGTTAAGTTCCTAACTTACTCGGTAACTCGAGTTTATTCAAGTATTTAGTGTAGTTTCTAACCTTCTGAAGAATCTAATCCGAAGCATAGAAATATGTTATAACTTCGGAGTTTATCGTAGTATTTAGTGGAATTCCTAAACTTATGTAAAACCTGAGTTCACCCCAGTGTTTTGGGAGTTAGCTCTGCTAATCTATAGTTTGTCTTTGTATATTGTCTTGAGTTATTTTCTTGCTCCCTTTTTTCTTTGTCTTTCTATGATGTATGACTTTTTTATCATTTGCTTTAAATATTAAATGTTCAAATACGGCGCTAGCAGTCGAGATGTGACTTCTATTCCCAATTTTTAGTCAGCTTTTCTTAAACTTTTAACAAATGTTATTGTGCATCTACAGGGTAAACAATTTGTATAGTAAGATAGTTACTATATACCAAATACATATGAATCATGAATGCAATTTTAAAGTTGAATTCAGCCACCTTAAGTAAGGTTTTAAGTATTGCGAAATATATATATATATAAATGCTGAATTAGATTACTGTCAGATTAATACGTATTGGTTACGAAAATTCCATCGTCACACGCTAGTAAAAATGTACTATGTCTATGTCTACGATTCACCCCGTTAATGAAGCTATATTTTTTATATAGCGGATTTGGCCGAGGGGTCTAGACCGCTGGACATAGTGCAGGCGGGTGCCACAGTGTCCCAACGGTGTGAGTTCGAATCCCGCTGAGGGTAAACACAAATTTGACAGTGTTAAAAATCTAATTCTAACAGTGTTGGGCTTATTTTATATATATATATATATATATCTGTTCAGCATCACAATACTGCGCTGATACTAAACTAAATCACCACGTTAGGGCTATGTGTATACTAATTAGAACATTACCGAGTCCTATCAATGCTGATTTAATTCCTCAAATGTTAGTATTCTTCCAAGATATCGTTTAATACTTTCTAAAACTGCAAGCGGTTCTGTTTCACACAATACTGATATAAAAGTCAATCATTTATTTGATGTCTTGAAATACAAACTCACAAATCTTGCAGATGAAACACTGAATCATTGACAAACTATCTAAAACATGTGAAAGGTGGTTTATGAAAATTTGAATGAAAGCGTTTTTTTTTACATATTTGCTTACGACGCTTAATTATTTACAATCCTTTGAGCACTTCGATTGGAAGATTGTTGTGTAATGGCATTGCATGCAGTTCATTTAACGTCAGAACCAGATCATTGTCAATTTTATTAGGATTAGAATTCCATTTATACAAGAACTATGTGTAAGAATAAATCAAAATAGCATTAAAATGATGCATATAGATCATTAAACTCAGTAGGGGATCAGTTATATTAGAGATGATGCATGAATAATGCATCAAATGATCTTTATATTTTATACACCTCTGTTGATAATTATATACGTCGCTTTAGATCAACTCTTTTAGATTCAATAAAGAAAGAAATATAAGCCATATGTTGTGTAATAAAATTCAATTACAAGTATCCTTCCTAGTTAATAGAAATTTATGCAGCTGCAACAAATATTGAAAATATCAGCGTTGTTTAGTAATAATAGTTGCATGCAACGATTGTTTAATCCTGACCGGAAGATGTTGTGGTAACGTGTCAGTTCCGGATATTATACTGGTGTGTCCCGGTATATAATATAATAATGTTGAAATTCATATTGTGCCTGCCATTGTTGAGAGGGTTTTGCACGGTTTCCGTTTTCTTAAGTCGTTTTTATCTGAATCAAATCATTTGTTTACCACATCTATCGAAGCTTTTATGTAATTATTTCCTAATCAATATTTTTATCCTTACAAAATTCATGTTAATGTAGGGTACACCTTATAATCCTTGCTGTAGCAGTATAATACAATAAATACACAAAGAATACAAACTTAACATTACAATTATAACAAATATAGTTGTCTCATGTGAGGCGATCGATAAAAATGTTTATCCATTTACTATTATTAAAGGCATAAAAGAGACCTTCGTTACTAATCTTTAATTGCACGTCTGTTCTATTTTGGCTAATGTTTGTTATATCTTTTGATACACGACAGATAACTATACATATTTAATTAACTTTCTTCCATATCTTTTCAGTAACACATTAGTAAAAAAATCAAACTTGGAGAACTTCTTTATTTAAACAACTAAAGCCAAGCTAATGCTTTCGAATTACAGATAGATGTAGAACTTGCCAGTCACAAGGAGTGATAGAATATTATAATATGTTTTCCTTTGAATTGCATCGTCTTTTCAAAATATTAATCTTAATAAGCTTGTTGTCCGTGTATTAATTGTATTTCCTACCACACTGGACCCAGTTGGGATTCATGACGTAGTTTTTGTTATTGAACTGGGTACGCATGGTGTTACGACTTTCCCATTACCACTATGTCAGTTGTGTGTATCATTGGGATATAACTATATTTAATAGACAAGAATAGTCGCCTTCAACCAATTAAAATAAATTTAATTTAACATTTAAAGTTATCATTTTGACATAACTTGAAAGCTTTAAATTATTTTTATTTTCTTTCTTATTGTAATTATGCCCAATAGTAGCATGTCTGTTTATTAACGTCCTGGTGAAAGGTTACACAGTGACCTACAGATGCTGGGCCGCCTTGTGTCAGCACACACATATTTATACCTTGACATAACATTTTCCTGTCTGTTATCTGTAGTCCACTGATATAGACATTGCTATGATCTAGAGGCAATAAACACATTTTTGTACAGGCAAAATGGCCTACGTTATTGACATGAACTGCCATTTTTAGATCAATACCATAATGAAATTTAGGTTTTTGCAGACAATTAAAAAGTAACAGAATAATCTCTGCACCATACAACAAATATCAGCCTTGTAATATTGTTAACTTTTTATTTATATTGGAACGTTTGAATCATTTTTTAAAATTCTTTCGTTTCTTTAATTCTGTATACTTTTGTTGAGAAATTTATGTAATAAAACATGTTTCGCACATTTGTTAGAATTTACAAATTTTGAAGTAATAGAAGTTGTTTATTTGAAGTTTACATTCGTGTGATAAATGTTTAGATTGAAGTTTCTGTTTATTACCACTTTGCATACAGTTTCAAATGTTCTGTTCTCCATTGTTTAAACTTTTCTTAGTAGAAATTGTGTATGTTTTTACACTTTTAAGGTTTATTTGTCAGAGACTTTTTTGAATGATCACATGTGGATAACTATTAATGCATGTATGTATTTCTTTTGCAGATGAAAAATTCAGCTGTTTTTATTTTCAGAATTTTTAAACTGATTCAGTTGTAAGATATGATAGTATAATGTTACTTACGTTATTAAGATATCATTGTTAAATACTTCATTGTCGGTAATTTACCTAAACAGAGAAGTTGAGAAGCAGCTGTAAATTCACAAACTGTTACACAAAAAAAATTGGAGTGATATACTTGTAATTATTTAGTTTTAATAAGTCAGTCAAAACAGCAAACGTGTAAATAAATATAATCAGATAACAAAGTTATCAAATTTGTTACTTTAGACGCACATTTCGACCTACTAATTAACTGTTACAGTTGCCGTCCTAAGATACATTATATACGTAGCGATAATGTTCAGCAGGTTGTTCAGAATTTTATGTAATGTTACATTTAAATGTAAAGTACGTTAATTTTAAAGTGGATGTTTCGAATGAAAATTAGTTTTATTTGAAGAAGTTTGGTTGAAAGTTAAAGAAAAGATTTTTTGGCGTCAATTCAATAGTTTATTTATATTTTTAAGAGGTCATTGTTTGCTGTACAATAATTTTGCCTTTTGTACAAGACATTACCAGCCTTGGATGAAAGCTTATAAATAAATAATATATATATAAATGAATACAAATTTGACATTGTACAACAGTTACGATAGTTACACATGAATATTCTTGAATGGAACTATGGTTTTTCAAGGCTCCCTTTGAGGTATAGCATGTCTGTCTGAAATAAATGTGGTTGTAGATATATGTTGTCCTGTACTGACTGTGGTCAACAATAGGTTTAATCACGTGAGTATACACCACGATTTGCTCTTAGCGTCTAATTCATGTTATTCAGTTACAAGACGGGTTACATACTATCACACAAAATATATTTTTGTTAGCTCGACTTTTCAGCTATGTTATGGCTTATTGTTTTTACTTGAAATGAAGCCAGATTGACCAATGAAAACCACTGATCTCCGGCAATCCCTGTCAGTAGAGGTTAGAGTACACACACAATACCGCAGGTTCGGACACTGATAATCAATTTTTTTAGGTGCGTTACAACTCTTTACATAGATAGCATATAAAGTAGAAGCTTATATGGACAGCAGTATAAATAATGTTTGTAGCGGTTTTGATTCAGTGTAACTTTGGTTAATAGCGGTTTTGATACTGTAAAACTGAAGTTTGTAGGGTTTTTGATTCGGTATAACTGATGTTTGTAGCAGTTTTGAATCCGTATAACCTTGGTTTGCATATATAGCAGTTTTGATTCTGTATAACTCTGATTTGTAGCTGTTTTGATTCCATTTAACTTATTTATATCGGTTTTGATTCTGTATACCTTTGGTTATTAGCGGGTTTGATTCTGTATAACATTGGTTTGTAGCATTTTTGCTTCTGTATACTCTTGGGTTTTAGCATATTTGATTATGTATACCTTTAGTTTGTAGCGGATTTGATTCTTTATTACTTTGGTTTGTAGCGGTTTTGATTCTATGTAACTTTGATTTGTAGCGGTTTTGATACAGTTGGAATAACTGCATGCATTATTGATATTTGTACAAATTGTGTACTTAAAACTTAAGAAACTGACATTTCCAATCAACTTAATTGAAGTTTGTTTTTTATAAGACAAGACGACGTAATCATTGAACGTTGCTCAGCAGACCAATACTCGCATTATGCAAACCTTTGTACAATGTAAACTCCTAATAAAAACAATAATATGAAAAATCTGACAAGTGAATATATTCTGTAAATATTTCCTCCTGTTACTTTGTTTATTTTAACGCAATTGTTTACAAGCAATTTCAAAAGTTCGAAGCAGCAGAAACCCGTTGAAATAACTCCATAAAGTAACACGTCATTTTCATTAAATTACATGTAGAAAAAAAGATTGATTGATTGATTGTCTGCTTAACGTCCAGCGAGCAGTAATTCAGCTATTTTCATGACGGGAGAAAAAAAAGGAAGTCGCTGACACACTTGAAAGTATTATTAGTTGACGAAGAACATGTACAGCATTACGATGTACATATTCACAAGAAACAATCAACATACACTTGCAGCTATATGCAGAGTACAATATGTACAAAAACATTTTAAACCCCCGTAAAGACCGAAGCTTACATTCAATATAACAAGTTTTTGTAGTTAATTGTTTACAATATGTTAATTAGCAAAAGTAGACAAAGTCGATAATAATCCAAACATTTGACAATGACATATTTTAAAACGTAGAAAACGTGCCAAAATACGGCACACCGTTCTCGGCATAAGTATCTACTAAACGCGCTTAACTACGGAGCTAAAAATGAAATATTTTATAAGATTTCTTTCAAAAATACACAGCGAGAATGTATTAGTCAAACGCAGGTCGGGGGTTTTCTCCGGGTACTCCGGCTTCCTCCCCCAATAAAAACTGTACGCCATGATATAGCTGAAAAATTGCTGAAAGTGGCGTTAAACACCATCAAACAAACAAACAAACAATATGTTTACTTTACTAAACATATAAACAAATATTAAAAAAACATCACATTAATCTGGATTTGGAAAACCAATTGTTCAGACATTAACGGTTATTTAATTGTCAAGTTTATTAAATTATTCGGAAGCGTTTAAATAACGGTCCCAAAAACCTTCGTCTGTAATGCACAACATTGCATGTATCGCGTACAAAAGTGTTCCTCATATCCACAAATATTCTATGCAGATAAAATCTGTCGATTTGAACAATCACTGTTACCTTGTGGTTATCCAAATTAAAAACAATGGCATTTAATTGGACATTAAATGACACACCGCCACGTTCCATTGTTTTTAATATTTGTTAATTTTACTGAGTTAAAAAACAGCCTTCTGAAACAGCTTAGCATAATAACAATCCATCTCAGAAGAAAACGTTTACCTTGACACTTGACCTATAAACAATTATTTCAAATTGGCA
Source organism: Limnoperna fortunei (assembly GCA_944474755.1). Lineage (NCBI taxonomy): Eukaryota > Metazoa > Mollusca > Bivalvia > Mytilida > Modiolidae > Limnoperna > Limnoperna fortunei. The sequence continues at coordinate 25,376,840 of OX104118.1, forward strand.
ACACACAAAAACTACAAATTGGATTTTGCTGATAATTGAACTTGATCTTTATTTTATAGATTTTAATAGCTGTGCAAAAGTAAAATAAAATCTGTTGACGAGTTTTCAAGTTATCATCTGTAAACCACACACTGTTGACCAAAACAAAATTTGAATTGGCCTAGGTCAAAAACTACAAATTGGATTGTGCTGAAAATCGAACTTGATCATGAGTGGGGTCAACAACTGATTTCTGTATAATGCGGCGTTAAAAAGGCAAGAGATTTATAGCAGTTGGGCCTACATCTTCATGCCCTAAAACTGTCGACCTCAAGGACGCAGTTCCTTGCAACCCCCATTCCTGTGTCTATAAACAAGGGTTCTGCAATAGGAATCTTAATTAATCGCTGAACTAAACTCTCCTCCGGTTTTGAAAGTCCAAGTTTCTGGTACCTGTATCATTGTTGTACACTTACAATGTCTCAGTACTGCGCCGAAGGTTTCTGATGGTTTATGGCGATATTTGTAGACCCAGTACATTGATGATGTCACAGTTCTTATTCGGTTTCCGAGATGATGTAGCAATCCAGGGCTGTTAATGTGTTCCTATATCAGATGTTGCATCAGATAGCTATTACCGTTACAGGATTCTGAAAATCGTTCTTTTTATATATAAATGTATCATTTTCAAACCAAATATGTCTCGAATTAAAAATAGTATTTACTTAGCCCCCTTTCTTTAAAAGACTGTATGTACTCTGTACTAAACGCAGTGCTGAGATTTGTTTTACAAAAAAACAATTAAATTTTGAATATTCATTCAATACTAAATGTTTCACGGAAAGTAAAAATACAACGACTGCTGTCTTCTTGGTACCATTTTTAACAATCTGATCATCTGTTGGATGTTGTGAATATGACATTAGTTGTGCGCCCCAAGCCCTGAAGAAAGCACGAAATAAAATTAAAAAATTGTTACTGTATTGCGCTACATAATTCTATCATTATTTTATTTAATTGAATGTCAAATATAGAATGTACTGCCATTACTTCACACCCATCAATTTTTGTTATGGTGACGTACGATGAGGATATTAGCTGGTAAATTATTGACCAATGTCTTCATTGGCGTGATTTGTAAATTACGTTTCTTACATAACTAGTGGAATGGCTTAATTCAGTCAGAATTGTAAATTAGAAATAAACAAATAGCTTTCAGACTTGTTTGTCATTCAGTCTTCTGTACAAGATGTAGACGGAGCAGATGTCACGTCTTATCTGCTGTGTGGGGTTAATGAAATGTACTTGACTAACATTTTATAAAATAGAAGTTTTAAATGCCATTGAAGAATGTTATTTCGTCACATATTTTCAATTGATTTTAAATAATTGACAACAGACTGAATTGAATTCGTCAAAGTACTGAAAGAAAAACCTCATACAACGACGGTTTAATTAGACTCGATTGCACTCTTTTTTCAATTATATAAAAAGATCTGACATTACTTAACAGTATATAATTTCAATGCTGCCGATTAATAAAGGTGTGAATATAGCCATGCAAAGTTTATAGTTCTGACCCATGACATGTAACTGCAAATATTAAAGCCTATTTCAGCTTGTAAATTTAGTCTGTTCAGATTAGTTGGGACTGATTATATAAAGGCTGATTGAGACAGGGTGGAGACTTATTCTGCCGTTTAAATAGGTTGAGACGGGTTCAGACATAAACCAAAATAGGTCGAGGTTAATTTAATCCTTTCAGATTGGTTGAGACTTATTGAGACAATTCCAGATCAGGTCGAGACTGATTCATTCTTTTCAGATTGATCGAGACTGGGTCGAGATCCAGTTAAGAATTGTTAAGAATTTTCAGACAGGTTTAAACTGATTCAGACGTGGTCGAGATAATGTTGAGACTTTTTCAGACTGTTCTGACAGGTTATGACTGATTCAGACTGTCGAGATCAGACTGAGACTTGTTCAAACTTTTAAGAAAGGTCGAGACTGATTCAGACTGGGTCGAGATCAAGTCAAGACTTGTTCAGATTTTTAAGACAGGTCGAGACTAGTTGAGACTTGGACCAGTATAAATTCAGACTTTTGAGTAATGTTGGGACTTAGGTCGAGTAAGGTTGAGCAAAATTAAGACAAAATCAGACAGGTCGAGTAAAATTCAGTACAAGTCAGTACAAAAACCAACCTTATCAGACTTTTCCTGTTTTGTAGTGCTTACAGTTTATAGTTTGTCTATGGGCGATTACAACTTCATTAAAGTATGCTATGTCCCTGGCCTCATTCCAGGTCATACCAATTTTCTTCAGTTCTAAGCTGTTTCATCTTCACCAGGTGTATTTTAACCTGTCTCTTTTGCGTTGACATTGGAGGTTCTTATCTAGTGCTTGCTTTGTGACATTTATTTTTTTCGTTAATGTGTGACCAATCCATTTCCATTTTCTTGTTCTTATCACAGTTTCTATTGGTTCTTATTTGGTCTTTTTCAACAGTTCTTTATTGCCTTTTTCTCTGGCCATCTTAGGCATAGAATGTTTCTGAGGCGCTTGTTTGGAAATACTTGATGGCGGAGACAGTTTCTCGCCAAGTTTCACAACAATTAAGAAGGACGGATTAGACATTACTGTTGAAGATCTTAATTTTTGTGGCTGTACGTAGTGTTTTACTTTTTCACACTGGCTTTCGAATGGCAAAATCCTGTAATGCCTTTTCTTTCTTACTTGGACATCGTCATCAGTGCCTCCAGTTGTACTTATAATACTGCCAAGATAAGTGATTTTTTTTCTAATTTTCTAAAAGTGAGTTGTTATAATAGGAGTTATATTCTTGTAAACGTTTCTTCTGTAGTCTAGTGGTAGCAGTCATTAGTTCTTTGATTATTATTCTCTATCATTTTTAAGACCAAGTTTGATCAGACATCCATTTCTTGCGTTTTTGTTGGATGAATCCTAAAGTGCCTTCAAATGTTTCGGTGATGGCATTTTAGTGTGTTCCCATTTGTCTTCCATGTTAAAATATTTTGTGTTAAGATCTGCAAGACTGTTGAATTTGTTTTTCAGAGAAAGCTGAAAAATTTGAGTAACATTTTGAGTGACATAAATTTGGCAAATCTAATTAAAATTAAATCTTTCAACTGCTCCCCTGTTTGTTATGGTCGCTGCGTGCAGCCACCATAGCAAAAAGGGGGAGCAAGTGAAAGATTTAATTTTTAATTAGATTGAAATTTGGCTACATTAAATGTTCTTCTGTATATTCCTTTCTGCTGGATTGCTAGTAGTTTGAAAAAAAGATTCATTGCCAGCATTAATGAAAATTTAGATGAATTAAAAGTAAATAATATCAAATTATATTGGAAGACCATTAATATGTTAATTAAAAATGAACGACCCGTTCACGATATTCCTCCATTAAAACATCCCAGTAATAATCTCAATTTATCGTATAATGCTGTTGAAAAATCTGAAATTTTAAATAAATACTTTTGTTCAATCTCCAACATAGATGTAGATCAAAAAGAATTGCCTGCGTTCGAAAATAGGTGTTTGAATCCCATCTCAAAAATAGATATCAGTGAACAGGATGTCCTAGATATGCTGTCTACACTTTGTGTAAATAAAGCTGTGGGTCCAGATATAATAAGCAACAGAATGCTACTTGCTGTAAGCAATGAAATCGCTAAGCCATTATGTTTGCTTTTCAAAAAATCTTTAAAAGAGAATACTTTTCCCGACCAGTGGAAAATTGCTCATGTTACTCCCATATTCAAATCAGGTGACAAGTCATTGCCATCAAATTATAGACCCGTCTCCTTGTTATCTTGTGTCGGTAAACTTTTAGAAAAAATAGTTTATATTTTTAATCATTTACATAATAACAAACTGATATATAAGTTTCAGTCTGGCTTCCTTCCTAGTTACTCAACAACACATCAATTAATTGAATTGTATAACCAAATATTATTAGCACTGAACAATAAACAAGTTACTAGTGTCACCTTTGCTGATATTAGTAAAGTTTTTGATACAGTTTGGAATAAAACACTTATTTTCAAATTAGAAAACTATGGTATTACATGAAATTTACTATGCTGGCTAAAAAGTTATCTTTCTAGACGTACTCAGAAAGTAGTATTAAAAGATTCTATATCAGGTGTTGGTATATTGAAAGCCGGTGTGCATCAAGGGTCAGCACTGGGACCTCTTTTATTTTTGATTTTTATAAATGATATTGCAGATGAAATGGTTGGACTTGGAAGACTTTTTGCTAATGACACCTCTATTGGTCATATTGCAACTGACCATCAAAGCCTTAATATTATGATTACTAAAGATCTCGAGTATCTAGATCAGTGGTCTAAAAATGGTCAATCAAGTTTAACCCTAACAAAACTGATATCATGCTTTTTAGTACGAGAAGTGCACAGTTAAATTTGTCTTTTGACTTTGGAACAACGTCTTTAGCCCCTGTTGCCACACATAAACATTTAGGTGTTACTTTTAGTAGTGATTGCAAATGGACTAAACATGTCGATAATCTGGTACAGAAGGCATCTAAACAGCTAACTGTCTTACGAAAACTAAAATTTAAACTAAAAAGGGAATATATTGAAAAAATATATTTCACTTTCATTAGACCGATCTTAGAATATGCATCTGAAGTTTGGGACAACTGTGGGCAGGTTAATTCAGAAAGACTAGAAAGAATTCAAATTGAGGCTGCACGTATAATAACAGGTTTACCATGCTACGCTAGTATTACATCTATTTATAATGAAACGGGATGGGAAAATTTAAGTGGAAGAAGGGAATTTAAAAAATATTGCTTTTTTATAAAATTGTTCATAACCAGGCTCCTGATTATCTCTATGATTTAGTCCCACCTGCTACATTTGAAACAAGTAATTACAACCTGCGAAGTAAATTGAATATTAGTATACCATTTAATCGCTTATCAATTTATCAAGAGTCTTTTTTTTTCCATCGTCGATTAAATTATGGAACGCATTGGACTTAAAAATCAGAGAACTTCCTACGTTTACTTCCTTTAAATCAAAATTACAACATTTATATTTCAGATGCAAAAAACCTCCAATATATTTTGCTTACGGTGATAGATTGTTTAATATATTACATGCGAGATTGCGCAATAACTGCAGTGCACTTAATGCTGACTTAAATAAAGCAAATTTAGTACCAAATTCAGAATGTATATGTGGTTTCTATAATGAGAATGCTGAACATTATTTACTACATTGTCATAGATTTCATACTCAGAGAACTCGTATGTATAATGAAATAAAACGGATAACTATGGAAGTTGCTCCGATTAATGTTAAACTGTTATTATACGGAAATGAAGCTACAACTATTGATAAAAACTGTGCAATATTTTTGTCAGTTCAGAAATTTATTAAAGATACTGAACGGTTCACTTTTCGACAACAACAGTAATGTCTAAAAGTAAATGTCAATAATAAGTCGTATGTATTTTAAAGAAATAGTGTTTGGTTGTACAACGCTTCGTATGATCATTGATGATGAGTCACGACTCAATGGATTTCAAATAAATAACTACTAAATAATAAAGTAAATATACTTACATTATAGGTAAATAAATATAAAAATCCTTTTGTTATATTGATAATTATCACAGACATATTCACGTCAATACTTTACGGTGTATTCGTAAAACAACATATACAAAGGTCTGTTCGATTCGTTCTTTTCCTGCACACGAAATCCATTGAATCATCTCTTTAGTATTTTTCTTGTTTTATAATTCTATTTGTAATAATATTATTATCTTTTCAAAATTCACGTCTTCATATACAAAATATATATTGTTGTAATTCTATAATGTATGATGTCAATCATTGTGTGTATGTATGTATGTTTCTGGAAAAGACAGTACTAAGTTGTGAAACTTGTGTCTGATCCATTTGTTTTTCAACAATAAAATATGTTTAACTTAGTAGTTTGAGCTTATTTTTCTTGTGTGTCCTGTTGGTGATATCCATGTTTTCTGGTCGTACCAAAAACCTCCAATGACAAGGCTGTTAATAGCACAAAAGTCAGCAATCATTTCTCCATTTTCATCGATTATTCCGTGTGGTTCTATCTCCCGTTCTCTCCCGCTTCAATCTTGCCCAACTTTAGGATTTACAACTCGCATAATGAATGTCTTTTTTGGGACAGAATTAACTGCAGATTGAATTATAAAATTCATTTTTCTTGACTCTCCCTTTCACCTTCAAGTAGGCTAGCCAGCGACAACAGAGACGTTCGATATCTGCAGTATTAGATGCATATTACTACTCACAATACACAAGAGTGCACTGTCAACATATCCTTTGTATGGTAAATTTTAAATTTAAAACATGTAACTGCACATTTCATAGTTTGTAAAGTAAATGTCAAGTTCTTCACATGTAACTGTACGGTTCATAGTTTGTACTATAAATTTCTGATAATTGACAGTAAAATGTTTGGACAATAAATGTTTGGTCTAACATAAAAGTAGTACGACTTAAGACCAGTCGTATTTTGAATGTATTGAACAAGATTTACGACAGGTCTTGAGTCGTCCGACTCGCAAAACCTACGCCTGTTCGTGGTGGTACATACTTGACAGTTTAACGTTTGTACAATAAAAGTGAGGTCTCTGACATGTAATTGTACAATTGATAGTCCAATAGTATCGTACTATTGTAAAATAGACAATCAATCAGTTCATGTTTTACTCATTGTTTTTATCGAACTAGTCTTCAATATAACTTCTTCCAATACAGTAGATATATTGTTAAATAACTCATCCAAAAAATCACATTTCAAAACATATTGAAATCTGAATATCAAAGCTAGAATTTCTGCTCAAATAATTAATCAATTATTCACAATAATATAATCCAATAACAATTGAATTAGGGTTTCATGAAAATCGAACCACACAGTGATGATTGAACGACGCTGTTGTAGGCATCATTTTTCACAAATTTATCAATTTTCGACCTGGAATTAACCCTAGGCCATCTCAGTCATTCCGCCAAATAAAGATAAAGAAATCTTCTTGAACATATATATTTCTTTAATTTTTTTAAGAGTTTTTACTAGTTTCTTAGACCTAGCATATATGTTATATTCGAAGTTGTTTTGACCGATAAAATATTTATACTGAATCGTTCATTTCTGTTGTAATGTTTTCCACATTTTTGTTTGTCTGAAATAGAAAATCTCAACAACTTTAAATTGTAATTTAGAGATTGAGAGATTAATTGAAATTTTAATAAATAGCATATCAGTAAAATCTGCTCTTACATATTATGATCGGCATGAAATATGGTTTGTTTATGATAATATTAATTATTGTTGAACGTCCAGTTAGTTATATTACTTATAAAAGAAAACAAGTTTACCATAAAAGAATGTTAGAAAGAAGGATTATTTTGGCCATCCGAAGGACGTTAGCTGTGCAGTTACACATCTCGCACAAACATGGAGGCCAGTATAGGAGTCGATGTAGGTCCTGTTCTGCGTGACTAAAGTAACACAAAATATTAATTAGACGTATATTTATTAACGATTTATCAATTTATTTTGAGAGGACTCGTAGTATAAATATATGTCGAAATGTTTCTAACATATTTAATGTTAGTTTACACTGTTGCCATGAGTCGAGTTCTGTTAATTCGGTAACGGTAAACATGCTAGTTAATAAAACTGGTTTTAGATTTTTTAAAATGGCTGCCACTGAAAAAATAAGGGCCGATCTCAGATCTCGGAAATGGCGAGAGCAATTTCAATGAAAATTGGTTAACTACTCCAGCTGACTATCCTAAGCTTTTCTGCCGAAAACAATTTAACGCGAGCGACGCCATATTGTAATGGATGCCGAGGCACCACACTCCTCCCTCCAAACGTCAACTTTGTCCGATTGCAACGAAATGTGTAGTAGATTTTAATGCACAAACTAATAATGTCATGTGACCTACTATGTGGGGAGAAGGGACCTAACATTTTGTGATATGCTTGCAATCACAATAAGCACTAGTTATTATTATTATTATTCCGGTTTTTCCGTTTTCTGGATCGTGAACTTATCCGACACATTTCTCAGAAATGCCTTAATATAATCATTTGAAGATCGACATATTAAGGGTGGAGTCAATAATCAGAATTTTGATAATGGCCGCCATTTCAAAAAGGCCTCCCAAAAATTCCAAAAATTTTCCCGTGCTCCGATTTAAACGAAATTTTGCATGGTCGAAAATGTTAGTATTTCGAGTGGCACATCGCATTTTAAAAATGGCGGCGAGAACCGTGTTAACGTTATCCGATCTTGATGAATCGGAGCAACAAAATATGGTATGGAGGGAGCTTAAGGTGTCCCAATTGTAACTCTACATTCGGAATTTTTTCTCGCCCGTGAGGTTCAACATGGCGGACAAGAATGGGGATTTTAAGCGACTACTGTGTTGGCACATTATTTTTTAATTGTGTTTAGTTTTAAACACGTACAATCAAAACATTTGTGGTATGGGGTGATCGGTGTATAAATCAATGTTAGACTTTTCTATGCCGTTATTAGGATTTTGGCCTTTAAAGATCCCTTATAGGGTGAATTATACGCACAAATCTGATATTTATGGGGACCAATACAGAACTCATAGAAATATTGTGTATGATAAATAAATATGTTCATACAACAATACAGTGACTTCTAAACCTTTATTTCATGGGAGTATTCCGCAGATAAAATATTGCTTATTTGGGTATAACGGTCTATATAACTACACATGGAGGATTATCAATTATCGACCCGATTATTATGACTTGTGCAGTTGATGTACATTAATACAGACGACAAAACATAGAGTTTTTACCGACATACAAACATGACATCACTTTTAAGGCACACATTCATTAAATCATACATATACATGTATAGGAACGGAAGATGCACGCTATGCAGCCTAACGGAAGATGCACGCTATGCAGCCTAACGGAAGATGCACGCTATGCAGCCTAACGGAAGATGCACGCTATGCAGCCTAACGGAAGATGCACGCTATGCAGCCTAACGGAAGATGCACGCTATGCAGCCTAACGGAAGATGCACGCTATGCAGCCTAACGGAAGATGCACGCTATGCAGCCTAACGGAAGATGCACGCTATGCAGCCTAACGGAAGATGCACGCTATGCAGCCTAACGGAAGATGCACGCTATGCAGCCTAACGGAAGATGCACGCTATGCAGCCTAACGGAAGATGCACGCTATGCAGCCTAACGGAAGATGCACGCTATGCAGCCTAACGGAAGATGCACGCTATGCAGCCTAACGGAAGATGCACGCTATGCAGCCTAACGGAAGATGCACGCTATGCAGCCTAACGGAAGATGCACGCTATGCAGCCTAACGGAAGATGCACGCTATGCAGCCTAACGGAAGATGCACGCTATGCAGCCTAACGGAAGATGCACGCTATGCAGCCTAACGGAAGATGCACGCTATGCAGCCTAACGGAAGATGCACGCTATGCAGCCTAACGGAAGATGCACGCTATGCAGCCTAACGGAAGATGCACGCTATGCAGCCTAACGGAAGATGCACGCTATGCAGCCTAACGGAAGATGCACGCTATGCAGCCTAACGGAAGATGCACGCTATGCAGCCTAACGGAAGATGCACGCTATGCAGCCTAACGGAAGATGCACGCTATGCAGCCTAACGGAAGATGCACGCTATGCAGCCTAACGGAAGATGCACGCTATGCAGCCTAACGGAAGATGCACGCTATGCAGCCTAACGGAAGATGCACGCTATGCAGCCTAACGGAAGATGCACGCTATGCAGCCTAACGGAAGATGCACGCTATGCAGCCTAACGGAAGATGCACGCTATGCAGCCTAACGGAAGATGCACGCTATGCAGCCTAACGGAAGATGCACGCTATGCAGCCTAACGGAAGATGCACGCTATGCAGCCTAACGGAAGATGCACGCTATGCAGCCTAACGGAAGATGCACGCTATGCAGCCTAACGGAAGATGCACGCTATGCAGCCTAACGGAAGATGCACGCTATGCAGCCTAACGGAAGATGCACGCTATGCAGCCTAACGGAAGATGCACGCTATGCAGCCTAACGGAAGATGCACGCTATGCAGCCTAACGGAAGATGCACGCTATGCAGCCTAACGGAAGATGCACGCTATGCAGCCTAACGGAAGATGCACGCTATGCAGCCTAACGGAAGATGCACGCTATGCAGCCTAACGGAAGATGCACGCTATGCAGCCTAACGGAAGATGCACGCTATGCAGCCTAACGGAAGATGCACGCTATGCAGCCTAACGGAAGATGCACGCTATGCAGCCTAACGGAAGATGCACGCTATGCAGCCTAACGGAAGATGCACGCTATGCAGCCTAACGGAAGATGCACGCTATGCAGCCTAACGGAAGATGCACGCTATGCAGCCTAACGGAAGATGCACGCTATGCAGCCTAACGGAAGATGCACGCTATGCAGCCTAACGGAAGATGCACGCTATGCAGCCTAACGGAAGATGCACGCTATGCAGCCTAACGGAAGATGCACGCTATGCAGCCTAACGGAAGATGCACGCTATGCAGCCTAACGGAAGATGCACGCTATGCAGCCTAACGGAAGATGCACGCTATGCAGCCTAACGGAAGATGCACGCTATGCAGCCTAACGGAAGATGCACGCTATGCAGCCTAACGGAAGATGCACGCTATGCAGCCTAACGGAAGATGCACGCTATGCAGCCTAACGGAAGATGCACGCTATGCAGCCTAACGGAAGATGCACGCTATGCAGCCTAACGGAAGATGCACGCTATGCAGCCTAACGGAAGATGCACGCTATGCAGCCTAACGGAAGATGCACGCTATGCAGCCTAACGGAAGATGCACGCTATGCAGCCTAACGGAAGATGCACGCTATGCAGCCTAACGGAAGATGCACGCTATGCAGCCTAACGGAAGATGCACGCTATGCAGCCTAACGGAAGATGCACGCTATGCAGCCTAACGGAAGATGCACGCTATGCAGCCTAACGGAAGATGCACGCTATGCAGCCTAACGGAAGATGCACGCTATGCAGCCTAACGGAAGATGCACGCTATGCAGCCTAACGGAAGATGCACGCTATGCAGCCTAACGGAAGATGCACGCTATGCAGCCTAACGGAAGATGCACGCTATGCAGCCTAACGGAAGATGCACGCTATGCAGCCTAACGGAAGATGCACGCTATGCAGCCTAACGGAAGATGCACGCTATGCAGCCTAACGGAAGATGCACGCTATGCAGCCTAACGGAAGATGCACGCTATGCAGCCTAACGGAAGATGCACGCTATGCAGCCTAACGGAAGATGCACGCTATGCAGCCTAACGGAAGATGCACGCTATGCAGCCTAACGGAAGATGCACGCTATGCAGCCTAACGGAAGATGCACGCTATGCAGCCTAACGGAAGATGCACGCTATGCAGCCTAACGGAAGATGCACGCTATGCAGCCTAACGGAAGATGCACGCTATGCAGCCTAACGGAAGATGCACGCTATGCAGCCTAACGGAAGATGCACGCTATGCAGCCTAACGGAAGATGCACGCTATGCAGCCTAACGGAAGATGCACGCTATGCAGCCTAACGGAAGATGCACGCTATGCAGCCTAACGGAAGATGCACGCTATGCAGCCTAACGGAAGATGCACGCTATGCAGCCTAACGGAAGATGCACGCTATGCAGCCTAACGGAAGATGCACGCTATGCAGCCTAACGGAAGATGCACGCTATGCAGCCTAACGGAAGATGCACGCTATGCAGCCTAACGGAAGATGCACGCTATGCAGCCTAACGGAAGATGCACGCTATGCAGCCTAACGGAAGATGCACGCTATGCAGCCTAACGGAAGATGCACGCTATGCAGCCTAACGGAAGATGCACGCTATGCAGCCTAACGGAAGATGCACGCTATGCAGCCTAACGGAAGATGCACGCTATGCAGCCTAATTATTGCCGACTATAATGTTAAATATTCTCAACCGTTTAATATTCACAGTGTTTTCTGTTCTAAGAGAAACCTTTTTTGTGCCTATTGAAATCTTGTAAATAAAATGCCCATTTCAATGACCTCCTTCACTGTAAGCACTACTGCAGAGCTTTTGTAGTCAAGATGTTGGCAGTTGTTAGTCTAGTGTAGCTATCGTCGGTGAATAACAGCAGCATCAATATATCTTATTTTCAAGACTATAAAAGTATGTTACATGTACATTATGCAATAGCTATGGAAAGAATTGTTCCGTTATTGAATAACTTGTTTGTTATATCTTAAAGATTTACAGCATTCTTATAAAACCATCGGCATTCGGAACGTGACTGGAAGCATTAAGCACAACAGGTGATATTTTCCTGGTGAGAAAAAATATCCTCGTCTTTATCCCGATATATCTAATAGGACTATCGTTGTAAGCAACGTTAGTATGTCTCTTGCAGGCAATAATTTAAGATAAAAAATTAAGTAGAAACACAAAAGCAGTATTTTTTTTTAAAGATTTGAGAAGATACATCAACTTACGATAAAAATGACGAAATGTGATCGATTTATTGACTATGTTTTAAAATAAACAGCGTTTGAAGTGCGATGAACTATTAACATATCTAACAAAAATATCGCAATCGTTTCATCTTAAAGCTAATTGCACCAACAGGTATAAGTGGTTGGTAATAATGCATTTCAGTTTTTCAAAGTAGAAGAAGACACATAAATATACGAAATACATTAAAATTTAATCGGTTTGAATGCCAAGAACAATTAACAGCTAATAAGCTTTTAAAGAGGCAACCATATTGCATTTAGATTCCAGCTAAAAAATCTTTATCTATTTACATTGAAGAACCTCGTTTAGCATTGTAGCATTACTTAGCACGTGGTTTTGTTTGACTGTCGGCAACAAATCCATTTAAAATAGTTATAAGAACTTGAACAAGAACTAGTAATTATGTTCTTTTTCACTGGTTCAACCGAACATAAAACATTTCTTTTCTATACTGGGCTCAATAAGACAAACTCAGTAATTTTGGTTTGCAAGATCCAGTCATTTAATGATACAGCATGTGAGAATATAACAATTTTACATGACAGGTGTTGACCCCCAAAAATGTCCTTATTATACACAGTTCGATACAACAACAGCCTGCACAATCTACAAAATACAAAATAGTATCATCATACACAATATAAAGTACAATTCTGTATGTTATACAGTGTAAATGTAGATAAAATTGGTTTACTTAAACGAAGGTATTTTATAGCGTTGAAATAACAAATGAAATAAAATATAAAGTCGAGCACACCCAAAGTTATGTGACGATAAAGCGTGTTGACTGGGTGAATGCAAACTGTCGAATGATTTAAATTCTCGTTCTATATGACGGGTGGATACACCCGAGCAAATTACTACGCGATACATTTCGCCTTATAACGAAAAGAAATTGATGTACGGTAGTCATAATGGCTCCTAGTTAATGTCAATCAGCAGAAACGGACCAAGGTTTAACAACACTATTCCTATCTCACAAATTTACAACAAAACAATTCTAGCTATCGCTGTTGCATGAGTGCTATTTTGCCACGAAAGTTTTAAAGAATTTTAATAAAATACATAAGATATATTTTTGCATTAATTTAACAGTTTAAAAAAAAAAGTTTTATTAAAGATAACTTTATCTTATGGGAGTTTATGTTATGTTATATATTTTATAAGATAACGTGGACAAAATATAGATACAGCTATTAACAACACACTCACTTACTGCAGGTAAGGTGTGCTCGACTCCAACCTAAATTGACAAAGATTTCTAATTTCCCTGCCGAAGAATCGTCGTTTTCTATGGGTACTTTTGCTCACAACGCTAGGAATATAGCTGAAAAGTTACTTATGCGGGGTTAAACACTTTTCAAAACAGAAGCATAAAAAACCCGCTTTACTTGATTATTAATAAATAATTCCTCGTGGTAAATAATAATTTAATTACTGGGTTTTATACGTTAAATTAATTATTTTACATTGTTTGCAAAAGTGCTTTTCATTTATAGAATGATATGCTTGACATATGCTTACGTTTAACATTTTATTAATTTTGTTTACATTATTTTAGGTAAAAACTAAAATATAAAAATTCAGTTGAAGGTCATTACAGTCATCAATGACAGGCAGCTTAGAATATGTAACCGGCGCATATCTTACTTCTAAAACGACCGCTTATACTGCCAATATTCGTTAAATCAATTGAACAATCTGTTTCATTTAATTGAACAAAGTAAAGATTGACGATATTGCATTGCAGTATATATTAGAACTAAATGTAGTAGGAAACTAACGAGAAAACTAATGGAGAAAATAATTTTATCAGTCAAGCCAATATTTTTGTAATTGAGATCGAGGCTCCTCAACTTATTAAATAGGGGGCCTCGGTGACCAAGTGGTAACGTAGTCTACGCATCTACTATTGATCACGTGGTCAACACTAAGTGTTCGGGTTCGAGTCTCACTGCGGGAAGGATGCGCTTCAATCTTAACTGACAAGGATTGTCCGTTTTCCTACCGAAGGTCGGGTTTTTCCCCCGGTATTTCGGCTTCCTCCCAATAAAAACGACGCCATGATATAGATGAAAAATTGTTGATAGTTGCGTTAAAAACCATTTGAAACAAAAATCAAAATTTATCAAATAGATAACATGTCAAATTTCTTTCAAAATACTATAACATGACTTACTCCTGTAACCCGAGTATGTATTGCATGTATTGTCATAATTTAAAGATAGGTTGTGCATCTACAAAATACAGGTAAAGGCAATAAATTATTCAGTTATACAACAGAAGGATGATAACAGCTTGTTTAAGAAACAATGCGGATTTTTAAAATATAGATTTTCTCTATTTAAACCTTTTTTTTAATAATTTATATAGATTCCATACTAACTATCAATTTACAGTGGTCTAGACTATGTGGCATTACCAAACGATCTATGTATTTGGAAGCCTAAATGGCAAATAAACAAGACGTTTAGACCAGAATACATAACAGAAACCAAAGCGTTTCGTCCAACAGGCATTATATCATCTTGTCTATATTTTAGTTATTTTGCCTTAAATATGGTTTACAAGTGATT
Source organism: Limnoperna fortunei (assembly GCA_944474755.1). NCBI lineage: Eukaryota > Metazoa > Mollusca > Bivalvia > Mytilida > Modiolidae > Limnoperna > Limnoperna fortunei. The sequence goes on from OX104118.1 coordinate 25,392,037, forward strand.
CCTGGTTTGTGGTTCTTTGTTTCATATAAAGCTTTAATTTAAATTGAAAAAATTACGATACTGTTTTCTGAACATATTTCTTCATAAAAATTTAATAAAATGTCAATACGCAAAAGGATACAAAAATCATAAGAAGGACGCATTGTAGTTTAGTCGTTACCTATCCCCTAAAAGCTATGTTCTTTAACAAGGGAATTTTCGTCATGTGCTGTTTAACTTGTGTATGGTATCCATAACGTGTAGAGATTACCAGCCTTTACAGACACGAGCGGAATGAATAAGTTTGATCTTGAATAGAACTTTCTTTCGTTGTCTTAGCCACAATGTTAGTCAACTTTTGAATTAATTATTACCATTATACTTCAAACATTTATTCAGCTGTAGAAATATTTCATCTCCAAACATCAATAGAATTCTTCGGTTTGATAAATTGTTCATCGCATGCAATAAGGACTCTACCGAACGTCTATCTATTGATCTCTTGGCTATTATAGCTGTCAGACTATTCATATTTTATCAGAGAAGTTTGGATTTAGAGGATTTTCACAACATATTCACCGCGTTTGATTTTTAGTGCTTGCTTTAGAAATCATATAGTTATATTTGAATCAAACAAAATAGAAGTATTCAGACAGTCAAAGTAAATCATTTTTGCTGGATAAAACAAACAAACTGAAAAGCTAGTTGTTGATTTTTAGGAGTAAATTTATATCACAACTTACCAAGTACGTTTAAAAGTCGAGTTGTTTATAATGCTGTCGCAAAAAGAAAAACTCGTAAGAATAAAGGACACAATATATTTAGAAGATTTGTACTTTGGAATATTAAAATTAATTTATACGTGCATAAAATAAGTAATTGCACTGAAGCATTGGACAGACATTGTAAAGAATTATCTTAATTCGCAGCCTGGGCTCTGAAAATTCAATTAATGATTAAATAAGTCATAATTCAAAACACCTTTAAATTACCTTTCTTGCAATTTGTTTTAGATTTATCTATTCATAAACCCAAATTGCTTTTACTTGAGTATCATTCATTCAATGGATGAAAGATGTTTGTTACTTAGACCTATGGTTTTTCAAATTAGTTGTTTATTGCTTTAAACAGAGCACGTACAGTACACGAAACATACATGGGAAAAATATTGAATTTTATTATCACGTCGTTACATTGTAGTATAAACGGTAGTCACATGGAAGGGAATCTAATGATTCTTATTATATACGAGCTTAAGAGGGAAATTAACTAGACCTATAAAGGAAATGAATATTGTTTGGTTTAACAAGGCATTATTAATTCTGTAATAAATTCATATCCTTCAGATTGTGATTTAATTATTGATTTCGATTACCACATGTTTTAGATCATATCATCACATATGTATTTGAACTACTACTGATATTTACACAGCGATGACAATTTAACAAATAAAATAAAAATAAATTTTGTAAGTAGATATTAATATAAAATTTATTTTCGGACAAGGCCACTTTTGACTAACTCGTACTACAGAGTCAACTGCCTTTAAAGAATCGAAAATATGTTCCTTGATACCTCAAATAAAGTAATGAGTGATGTGATGCTTAGAAGATAATTTCAAAATGTTTTCCAGATGTTCATCTTTTCAATGTAAAAATTGACAGTAATTTAATTATATATTTGAACTGGAGATTTGATGGAATTTACAAATAAACTTTATTCACTCATCTTTGTTTGGACCATTGCAGATCAAATTCTGAAGAATTATTCTATCTTTCAGGACATTAATATAATTTTCTTTCAATACAAATATATCTTCATAATAAGGTAGAAGCAAAAATAACGTTCTTTTATACTTTATAAATTCAAGATTTTTTTACCGTCTTGTGTGTATAGTAATATGAAAAATAACCTGATGTAACATCTAAGTTACTATAAAACTTGTAATTAGTTCTTTGGAAATTCGGGTAATTTTCATGTGGTACATATAGGCACGGTAAAAGTAACTTTTGCATTATGAATTCTGGTACGCTTTATAAACGAGTAGATTATAAACATATTGGAAGATTCGAGTTCAATGATGTTCCACTACAGAGTGCTAAGTCAATTATGAAAATAAATTCTCTAGCTTTTACAATGGTACATGTGTAAATTATTAGTTGGAACAACTTTCAATATGAAAATTGAACAGAAAATTAAGTGTAATTCTGGTTAAGAATTTTACCTCATAACATGTGCAACTTAGTTACTTATTTGCTTTATATTTAGGTAAATACTTGTTACGTCTTATTTTTCACTGTCTTGTAGAAATGAAATACCTTAGGTTAACCTTAAATATACATTTATAGCTCAACTGTTTTTGTTGAGATATGAATGACCAACCACACGCAGTTGAAAACCAAACCTTTCCAGACAACTGGATCCGTTAGTGTCAAAATCATAACGATGCAGTACACATATTAAAATAATTGATGATGGTCTGGAATATTTATGGTCACGCAACACATAAACCAAGGAAATAAAACTAATACAATTTGCATATAAAGTGGTGTTTACAATCATCGCAGTCGCCTTTGCTGGCTATCCATATCCTTTATTGACAACTCATTGTCAGTGTAGTGTTAATGTTCGCAATGTTTGTTCATGTTGGAAATATACAGACTTTTTGGTGTTAATTAACAACTAAATTACTTTAATGTTGTATCAATATAATAGATTTGTACTAGTGTCAGTTTGTTTAAACTCTTGCTATATATCATTTTAAAAAGACGTTTGCTCAATTTTTAAAAGCTGTTTAACGCAACCCCGGGTGGCGCATAGAGAAAGCTGTCTTGCTAGGCGTTGTCGGAGTCATACTTATACCGTAATTGCAAACTGTAGTAGATGACTTGTTTGTAGATTTCGAAAAAGAATAGGCTCATTGTAGCCGCTTCATAGACTCATTTCTCGGTTCCTACTCAATGTTCTATACTTCTCAAGTGGCAATTAAAAGTTTTTCTTCTGTTGGTCTATCTCTTTTCTCGTTTAAGTTAAGAACAATACTGGAACATCAATATTTAGTATTGTGTATTTTTGGAAAAAAATTACAATATTGAAATAAAACTTTGTATACCAGTATTGTGATCGCCAAGTACAGTAGATCCCTTTTTCTCGTTTAAGTTAAAGTTAATTATAAATTGCACTAGTCCTGAATATCTTTTCAATATTGCTTGCTCTGTGGATGTTTAGCAAATAATCATTCAATCAATCAATCAATCAACATTAGGAATTATTCAAGTTTTGTTATGGTGACATTAGAAGTCCAGTTAGGTTTCGCTTCACTTAGAAAGATTATATAAGGAAATCCATCAGACAAGTTATAGTCGTTTATATCCGTATATACTTATAAACAAGTGACAACGCAACGGGCGTGTACAAGTACAAATTACACGTTGCCTCAGTACCAATCACAATTTATTTCCAGTATACAAAATATTGCTATATGAGCCATGACAATACGCCGTTTACAAGATAGGTAGATGTACCTTATCACGTGGTTTATGGCATCACTTATTTAGGGAACTTTCCTCAATTAACATCGTGTGAACAGCATAAAACGGAATAAAATCCCTTCCATAAATTTATGTTAAGGTTGCATTCGGGAACAAAACCGCACAGGTTTCGTCTTGCATCATCTTTCTTACGCCGTCCCATTCCGAATTATTTGTTGCCGTTTTCCACTAAATGTGTCCTAAATTTTTATGAAATCATGTGATCAGCATTGCAGTTTCCATCTCCTTTAACGACAGCGATAATATATTGACGTATACTTTTAGGCTTTTAGACTTGTGGCATGTTATTATCCAGGAGGGCGGCGATATATTTGTATTCGCTTACTTTGCTAACGATGGGTCAAGGGGGAAATTTTTGAAAATATACTTAATTACCATGAATGAACCGAATTTTGCGAAAAAATTCATTGAAGTTGAGTGAAAACTTAAGATAAAATATGACGTTTGACTGTTAAATTGCTTGAGTGATATAAAATGTTCATAACAAATATTTTTGTATTCTTTTGACGGAATAATAGAGGGAGACCATTTTATCCTGGTACTTGTCTTTCTGTGATAGCGCTATTGATGAGCGTAGCTTACAAAATTCGAAAACTAGAATAAAGGCTATTATATGTATACAATTTCTGATGAAAAATCGACTTCCAGAATAACAAGAAATTTTGTGTATACAAATCCGGGGTATGACGACTTTTGTAATAAATAAATGTTCTCATGTCAATTATTTATTTAATTGAACCACTTTAATTCAAATATATTTATGATTTAATATATGACAAAAGATTACATGTGCGCAAATTTAGAAAATTGTAATTTTAACTAGCCCTGACTGCAGGACATAGCTTCACATAGGATCTTATAGGGAAAAGATTCATTTTAGAAGTTGCAAGGATGATTCTAAGCGAATGGCTATTAGACAGGCCATACCAAGTGTGTGTTTTTATTTCGATCTAAATCCGAGAAGCTTGCTACTTAAGCCATTATGTTACATGTATATAAAACCCTAATTTTATTGCTCTTCCACAATATTTTTTAAGCCAATCTAAAATTGAAAAGACAATTTTGCATGCATTTTTATATAAGATTATTTGTTTCGTATAGCTGCATATTGATCTGAATTATGAATTGAAGCCATTACAACAAAAAACAAACATATTCAAGGTTCGAAACGTGTCATAAGCCACGCAAGTACAACAAATATTGACTTAAACATTTCTTTGACACATTACAACATTATATATTATACGTGTACACAGAAAATGAAATAAATAACCCTTGTAACATAGATACATATATGCTTACAAATGCGTCCCGTAAAATTATTATCATACAAAATCATACAAACACGTGCAGAATGCAGAATACATCCGGCGGAGAATTGATGCTTGCATCAAAAGTTACCATGCTCGCATCAAAAGTTTTCTTGTATTTAAATGTTCCGTGTAACAATAAAATGTCTTGTTGCTTTTCAAAAAGTCAAATTAGAGGGTTCGTAATAGAAAGGCATCTATTTATTTGTTTACAACAAATTCTCCTCTTTCTATATACAATAATTCTCCTAAATGTTATTTTAAACTAAGGAACGATTAATAGGATTTCCACTTTAAGTACACCTTTATAAAATGACCTTGAAATTTAACATCTAAACAAGATCAGTAATTTGTATTTCAGAAATTAACTAATTTGATAGAAAATTATTTAGATATCTTTTAAAATAAGAAAGGTCATTAATTAAGACGTTAAGGATTTTAAATAACCTTGACCACTGACCTTTTGATCTTTGCATGTATTACTCATACAAAATAAGCGTTTATACGAATGAACCAATTAGCATACGTATCAAATGAAACAAAAATGTAAAAAATAATACTTTTATCGTCACCAAGCTGAAGGTTAACATTGATAAAATAAAAAAATAATAAAATAATAAATAAAAGGAGAATAACTCCTATAGGGAGTCGTCAAAATCTTTGCATGATATGTAAAAAACTGTTACCTCATCCAAGCATACCTGTAAGGATGTGAAGGATGAGGGTAATTCTTATAATGGAGCCTGAGGCTCCGGAGGGTATTACATTTGCATTATATTTTGCGTTCAACGGCAAGATATACATATCGATCTCGTGTCAAAGAGGTCTAAATATTGACCTCTTACCTGTGACCTTCTAGTATAAAACCAACATCGCATGTTGTTCCGGCATTGTTTAAAGCAAGTTTGTACCAACAATATTGATAGGGTTGGGGTTTTCTGAAAGGGAGGGAAATGTAATACCCTCCGGAGCCTCAGGCGCAATTATAAGAATGACCCTCATCCTTCACAACCTTACAGGTATGCTTGGATGAGGTAACATTCTTTTACATTACGCCTTTAGGCTTCCTACGGGTATTACATTTGCATGTTTAAAGAGTTTGGACAAACTCCGAGACAACAAAATATATAAACACCATTTTTATTATCCCACAAGATTTGAAAACAAAAACATTGTAATAAATATAAAAAAAAATAGTATCAAAGCACATTTATAACAATCAACATATTCAATTTATCACAAAAGTTCATCAGTATAAGTCCACAATCCACAATAAGATTGTTACTAGAAAGCACAATAAATGATCAACATCGTAATATCAATCATGTCAATCTAAACACAAATACATCTCTCCCTGAGAAAACATATTACATAGCATTCAATACAGTATTTGAGAAATTATTGTCAGGTAAAAGTTCTTTATGATACAACTTATAGAAAGTTTTAGATGAAGACCAGTTGGCTGTGTCTAAAATAAGTTTTAATGAAACACCTACATTTAAAGCTTTTGATGTACATGCTCCTCGAAAGGAATGTGCAGAAAAACATGAAACATCAATCCCTGACAGCTTTAAAACTTCTTTTAGCCATCTTGCAAGGGTACAAGTAGTAACAGCTTTAAATGTTTGATAAGACACAAATAATTTGTCTGATTTTCTTAAATCTACAGTACGATTAATATACTCATCTAATGTGTGACATACACACAATTGCTTTTTATCAAATTTGAATAATACAACTTTTGCTAATGGTAAACCTGGCTTACAAGTTTTCAGAAGTTGATCAACTTGAAACACATATCTATTTTCAAACTTTGACATAAACTTAATATTCAATGAAGAAATGGTTTGAGACCTGGAGGCTGTAGTCAAAGCAATTAATGCTATAAGTTTATAAGTAAGCATTTTTAAAGTTAATTCTGACAAAGGATACAAATTAAATAAATACTTTAAAACAATTGAAACATCCCAAGTAAATGTACTTTTTGGTATTATAGGTCTTAAATTGAAATATCCTTTTAACAATCTTGGAATTAATACTGAGTTTGTAGTCCATTCTATACCAAAAAAGGTATTTGAAACAACATAGCCTTATGGGTGTTTATAACAGAATATGACAAATTTTGGTCCATTAAAAAGGTCAGATAACAAATCACTTCAACTTCAGACGGTTAAAATATATAAATTTTCCTTCGAAAACACTACAGACTCCATTTTTGCCATACAAGCTGGTATTGTTTAACAGTGGACTTCCTCCATGAGGCCGTGATAATACTGGCATCCTTTTTAGAAATTCCTTTCTTCTTGAGGGCAAGCCAGATACAATACAGGCGATTAATGTCATTTTCTTTCGCAGCGAGTGGTATTCTTGTGAATGGGGCAACATCAGAAGGTCTGCATGTCTCGGAATCCTAGCAGGAATAGAAATCAGAGCTGAAAGTAACACATAAAACCATGATTGAGTTGGCCAGAATGGCACTAATAAAATGGCTTTTTCTACATTATCTTGTGTTATTTTATTTAATACTTTTCCAATCATGCAAAAAGGGGGAAAGATATATGGTTCAAAATTCTTCCAGGAAAAAGAAAAAGCATCAGTCAAAAAAGCTTCTGGATCAAAAGACCGTGATACAAATTTTTTAACTTTATAATTCAACCTGGAAGCAAACAAATCAATGTTTGGTGTAAAAAAGTGAATGCATATTCGATTGAAAATTTCTTCCTTCAGTGACCATTCACCAGAGTCAGAAAAAGTTCTCGACATGAAATCTGCATCAATATTCATTTGACCTGGTAAATATTGGGCTGAAATATAAATCTTGTGATCAGTACACCAATTCCATATTTGAACTGCTAAAGCGTCCAATATTTTGGATTTCATACCTCCCATAGCATTAATGTATGCTACAGCCGATGAATTGTCAGATTTAATGCCCACATGTAAATCTGAATTATTGTTTGAAAAGAAAGATTTAAGTGCCAGAAAAACTGACTGTAATTCTAAGTAATTGATATGATAAGTCGATTCTTGACAACTCCACCTATCAGCAGCAAATTTGTCATTTAAATGAGCACTCCAGCCAAAACTTGATGCATCTGTTTCTACCCAAATGTCAACCTCACTAGGTCTGATAGGTTTGCCATTTAAAATTTGCACATTTTCTTTCCACCAAGTGATTTCTTTGACAGATTCTTTGGATAAGATCATAAGAGAATCATAATCTCCAATTTTCAAATTGTGAACTTTATCCCTTTCTAATGATCTATTGATCTATAATGTAAGGGACCTAGAGTTATTGCATTAAAAGCATGAACACATAGTCCTATCAGAGAAGATAACTTTCTTACAGTGATGTAAGGGGTACTTAACAAATCTGTGCATACATTTAATAATTTCTTAATCTTTTCTGTGGTGAGAAAAATTTTGAACTGTACTGTATCCAGTATTAAACCAAAAAATTCCAATCTTTGAGTTGGAATTACAACTGATTTATCTTTGTTCATTGAAAACCCTAATGAATCCATCTCATTCAGTATCATTTTAGTTTCTTGTTCACATTTTAAATAATTCTGATTCATAATCAAATAATCATAAATGTAGTAACAGCAACGAATACCATTTCGTCGAAAAGATGCATATACTGGACGCAATACCTTAGTAAACACCCTAGGGGCACTTGCCAGTCCAAATGGAAGAACACAAAAATTATAACATACACCTTTCCACATAAAACACAGATATTTCTTAAAATCTTTATGTATTTTATATGGAAATACGCATCCCTAATTTCGGAATTAAATTTGTAACAAAATTTAAATTTTCTTGTTTAAAATGATGATACTGAACAAATTCATTCAAATATTTTAAGTTGATAACAGGTCTGAAAGACCCATCTTTTTTGGGCACAATAAAAATTGTTGAAATGAACTGGTCAAGTGACCTTGGAACTTGTTCAATAACACCTTTTAGTAACAACTTTTTCACTTCAGCATCTACCAATAAGGTCTGCTCTTGTGAAAAAGGAATTTCATTTGGAAATTTACTTTGAAATGGTATATGTGAAAATTCTATTTTATAACTAGTTACAGTGTCAAGAATCCACTTATCAGTTGTAAAAAACTGCCAATATTGAGGGTTTAAACTCCTCGCCTTATTTAAAACTGGTTGATGGGATAGTTCTGTTGGCGTCTCAGGGTCTGTCCTCTGCCTCTTAGCGTGTACCGTGTAGCGGACTGCAGTCTTATCAATTGGTTTGGTCTCTGCTGAGGTCTTCGAGCAAAGGAACGAGGGCCTCCTCTTCCATAATGACCTCTGAATACTTGCCCTCCTCGACCTGGAGGAGGGCCTTGAGAGTTTAAATTCATATTATATGAGTTATAATAGGGCTGATTTTGTAAACTCTTGACTTTTTGTTTCCCAATAGGAAATTTGTTTACGTCACCCAGTTCTTTAAGTTTACTTAAACAGTCATCTCCATATAACTGATCAGTTATAGGAACATCTGAAGCCCCTATTTTATGATACCTTTCTGTAATTGAACCCTTCAGATTCTGGCGTCTTTTTTGAGACAGTAAGTAAAAAGAATGTCCTAATAGACTAATAGAGTCTGTCAACAAATTGCGACCTGAAACTGATTCTGGGTCTTTGGACTTGGAAAGCTTATCAGCTAACGTGACAAGTGGTGTTAAACCAAGGGCAAAGTATTTTTGAATTTCTTGAAGTGCCAAGTCTTTACTATGATCATAATTAGAAACATTGTTCCAAATTTCTTTGTTACATTTAGGGGCACATAAGTAAGGAACATTTTCAGGCCTTAAGTATTTTTCTGATATTTCTAACAAGCTCTCTTTATTTCTTCAGATGGTTAAAGCAGCACTGACAGCTTTAGCTAACCCCGAACCTGCTTTCGGGCCAGTTTTTACCTCAGTCTGAAGCTGTGGAATATCCCAGACAGCTTCATCATCAAAAACAGAGATAGTATTAGTATTTTTCTCACAAGGAAGGACATCAACATTGTTATTTATTTCATTACTTGCTTCACTAGGATTATCAAAAGCATGTTGAAAAGCAACTTGTGGATCAACACCAGTGTTATCCACTTGAAAATCAGGATTATCATAATAATCAAGGTTAAAATCATCGAAATCAACAGAAGGGTCAACAGACAAAGGGGAATAATCCGGCATTTAAATTAAGGGTCTAGGATTTTGAAATCTCACAGTGAGATCATTATCTTCACGTACCTCTACAGGTTGGGAGGGTCTAGTGACAGTAGCTGCAGGACGATTTGTACGTTTCTGTTTTTTGTTATTATTTTGCAACTGCTGACTTAATGCAACTACACTTTGAACCAACTTATCAATCCCAAGTTTAGATTTAAGGCTTTCGATATCCCCTAGCTTTTCAGAACTTACCTTTGCCTTTTTTGTTACTTTTTTGGGCTTATTACTTTTTTCACTTTGGGATTTTCTTTTTAAAGCAGTACGTTTATTTATTCTGCCAGTAGTTTTGGGAGTTTTGGCATTTTCGTCTACAGTGGAAGACCTAGTATTAATTTTGTCAGGCAGGTTTTTATTCTGTGTTACATCATTAAATAGTTCACAAGTAAAACTGTTGTCACAGTCTGACTCTTCACAAGAAAGGACATCGTCGTCCACAACAGAATTATCTGACATGTTATGAAATTGACACACCACGTGTGAATTAACACCGACTAAAACAAACAAATAAACAACTACGTGTACTTTAAAATAATAATTCAGCAGACCACGTCTGCTTATATATTTTCAACAATATTCGGTTAAATCTCGTCTAACCAACAAAAGTAATGTTTGGCTCTTTCAGTCAGCCATAATAAATTACATAAAATAAACATTGCCACTTCTCAATTTCTCACTAAACAAAAAACGAACCTCGTTCGAGAAATAACTAACTTCCAATGAAAGAAATAAAAATCCAAAGCCAGCGAACACGCTGTGTAAACACGCTAGAAAAAGGCGTGTATACCTTGCCGAGCTAAAAAAATAATAATGCCGGAATAACATGTGATGTTGGTTTTATACTAGAAGGTCACAGGTAAGAGGTCATTATTTAGATCTGCTTGAAACGAGATCGATATGTATATCTTGCCGTGGAACGCAAAATATAATGCAAATGTAATACCCGTAGGAAGCCTAAAGGCGTAATGAAAAAGAATGTTGTGTTCAACCACTGAAGATGTTGGAACAACTTTCATTCATTGCAACATCTTTTTATGGTTTCAAAGTTTATCTGCAAAAAATCTTTTTGTGACAGGTAAAATAACTCCGTAAGAAAAAAGTGTTCGGTGTGCCAGTGTTACATGCGAAGCGTAAATGTCTTATACATCCATGGTACAAAATGTCTTTCCGACATGTTACAAAACAAAATTTATAATGGGTAAGAGAAAACTTGGCAAAAAAAAATATAATAAAAAGAAACAGACTAACAGGAAGGCTTTCCTCTTCAAATGTTTTAAACGAGATTTTTTTCAACAAGGGAATTGTATCTGTAGTAAAACTTATTAAAGGCGCGGACAAGTCCTTTTTTCTGTAACCATGTTTTATAAGTTTATCCCGAAAAAATGATGACGTTTGCAAAAAATCAGAATACTCGCTGCAAGTCTAATCAATCGAGAAATAAAGACATCGTATGCTGTAGAATCTTAAATATTGCTGCCTGAGTTAGGAAAACATAATTTTGAAATTAAAACCATCTCGTTTGTTGAAAATTCTTGTGCTAAGATGACCGTTGGTGTCATATTCAAGGTGTAAGTATTTAAATGATATTGAAAGCATAAATAGATTTTAATTTCACTATAGATAAAACTATAACATCAATTAGACACCAATATGACAAAGACATAACATAAAAATACCTTATTTGCATTTATATGAAGTCACCATTGTTTTTTCCGTACCCTATTAAGAGATAAATATATATTCCATTAACGATTAAATAATTACATTGTGTGTAGCAAAAGGTAAATTAATACCTGTTTGATATACATGTACTAGTATTAGTATTATAAACTAATAACTTATCTTAGTGCCTAAGGGAATAGTAAATGCAAATCATCATTATAACTATAATTAATATATAATAAGTCCTTTTTCCAAATTCTCGCCTTTGATCTCCTATTTAAAGCTAAACTTGACAAAGTGAATATATTTGTGTTTTTGTGCATATGCCTATTCGAAATAAATTTTGTGTGCGGTCAAGTTGGTCAGTGTGTTATATCACCGTATAGAATTATAATAATATCGTTTTGATCCGATAATTGTTTTCATTACAAATGCAGTATGTCAGAAGGTTTTCTTGAAAGATCATAACTTTCTGGCAATATGGAGAAGCTGCTACATACTAGTTTGACGTAAATGACAATCGAATTTGGTCTTCTTTACGACTTACGAGGATACCTGTATTTAATTTTACAACGTTCAATACAAATGGAGCACTATAATTATGACGTCACCCGCATCTCGGACATTTTGCAGGTTGTCGTTGTTTCTTTATTGCTTAAATTTTGTTGTATTTTTATTGTTTTTTCTTGTTTTTCATCCTTTGTTTCCTTGACGAAGTTAATTTTTTAGAAAAAGAACATTGCTTTCTCAGTTTTGCAATGTACAACTTCTCGGAAATTGTGCATCTTCGGTTGTGGGGTACGCACAAATACGGCTCCAAATGTCTGTTGGCTGGGAAGTCTATGAAAATGAGTGGATAGTGTCACGCGCCCTCTACGCATAGAAAAGATCCCATGTTAAAAGTTCGTCACGTTGGTACGTTTATTTTCTTATCTTATTCCTGCTTTTGATTCCTCCAAATCGATTGATCATTTGTTTTTTTTTCTAAATACATCTGACGTAAAACATCAATCACTCTTTAGTAAACGGTTTGTAAAATGTTATATACCAGACGTTAAAATGTGACATTTCCTTAATTAGATATGTACTGAATACAGCTTGATTGATAGTTTTGATCATGTTTGACTTTCCGTTTACTACAGAAAATTCACCATTCATTTACCATTTTAAGGTATAAAACATGATTTGTTTCTTTATTTTCTAATTAGCATGTGATATTTTGTTTGCAATTCATTACTCCAACTTACTTCTTGTATCGGCTAGCAAACGAAAAAAACTACTTTGAATTATCAAAAATATTTTAGCTATTCCATTACTAAGAAATGTTTTGGCATCTAAAGTATTTCTGTTAAGTCTACTAATTGTATTAAGAAACATGATTTGTAAATTGTGCGGTTTCCCGAATAATCTGATGAAAAGCTAAATGGGAATTTCACAGTTCTCCGACATATAGAAGTAAGGATGTATCTAAACACTTAAAAAATAATTATGGGTCGCTCCACATATTGTTAAAAGCGATCCATGTTTTCTTTTATTACTTGACTTTACCCTTTCTTATTTATTTAATAAAAATGATTAAAGTATACTAGTACATCGGTTTATTTTGTTCAAGCGTTTTTAGATTTTTTTCAAATTTATATAACAGCTTGATAATTTAAACCACATATATATGCTTCTGTCGCGTTAGATGGTAAAAGAAAAAATATATGCATGTTAATTGTTCAAACTGGCAATATTATGATGAACCCATTACCACGCTACTAGAACTTAGAATTGTCCACATGCTAATACTGCAAAAAAACCGCTAAAGGTTCTGAAATTATTACCGTTATAGCTAAATGTAATTTTATGTTAATTTTGAATTGAAGTGCAAAATGTTTAGAAAGCCAATCATTTAAACACACATTATTTAACTTTTTCTAACTGCCATTCCCACCCCCATCATTTGGCTATAAACAAGGTCTTTCAATGGCTTCAGTATTTACTATAATTGAATTGCATCAATTATACAATCTGCTTTGCTGAGTGAATGTTTGTCACGTTTTTTCCTGGGACAATACGGTGACATTTCACAGTGTCCGGTCACAATATGGAATACCTGACCCCAAACCACTGTAGGTAACGTGTTTGGAGTGCCCAGACGATAAATACCATTTTAGGTTAGGCTCGTTATAGCCGCTTCAAATGGTTAAAGTTGTACGCACTTAACCATACCCCATAGTTTTCAAGTGGCATTCGAAATTTGTTACTTTGGTACAAATTTCTCCAATCGATTTATTTTTTTTTGTTAAGTTGATCTCGCCCTGAGTATAATTGAAATACTCCTCGCTGGAAGTAATCAATAAATCAATCAGTCAGGTTTTGTTGAGTAAGCTTAATCGTTTACAACAGGTTATATTTATTATTCTTTATAATTTATTGATGGAAGCTTATGTTTAAGTCAAAGTCGGCATTTCAAACTGACAACAACTCACCCTGCAAAGTTAATTTAAAAACGTTCGCTTAATAATTTTATGATGATGGTAATTATCAATCTACGTGTCAACAAGTTAGTTCCTCCAGTGATTAAGTCTCCAAGGTGACGACTAGTCCTCAGTTACTGTCTCACGTTCAGTCGTCATTTTTGCTAGAGCCCTAGAATCTGTTGTACTCCTTATTCACAAACATTACTTCACTATCCTTCATTACAAATATATTCCAACCAAAATAAAAAGTATTACTTCTCTAAAATATGTATAATTGTTTGTTAATCTTTGTAACGCAAAAACAAAGAAAGTCCGCGATCCAACAGATCAAGTTTTCACTAAACAAGACCATTATGCAATGAAAGCTAATTTGGTTTTTAATAATATTTACGATTTCATATTATGTATAACTGAGTATCATAACATTAGTTAAAAGTCTCTGTTACACCAAATCAAAGTGCTAACTTCCAAACCATTATTTTACTTCATCGTATTTGTTCTTGGGCTGGACTCACATAGCTGCCCATCGCGTTTCCAGGAGGCGAGTAAGGAAGGTCCTATGATTGGGCTTGTGAAGTCATAAAACGGAAAGCCTGGCCGATGACCGTAATGAGTGACGTGTACGATAAAGATCTTTCGAAGATTAAAAAACAATTTGGATCCTTGTAGCTGCTACTATAGGTTAAATTCTCCTTTTTACATCGTTGCTCCAAATCTTTCCATTGGCACTCAAAATTGTGTTCCATTTGATCAACCCTTTTCAGATGATAATTTTTACTTGTTAACTTATTCTGGTGATGAATATAGGTGCAGTATTGCTCACTAACAAACAAAGAAGCTTTATGTGATAGATTTTGCTGAATTCTTATTCTGTCATTTAGTGATATGTTGAATTGATTGGTTTGTGTTGGTCTGTGGCCTCATTATATAAAGTTCTGATAATTACGCTATCGTATTCATACTCTAAAAATAAAAGCAGCCGTTTCTGTCAATTTCGTTAAAGACAATATTGTGTGATTTCTTGAGTTTGCCAGTGTCTAGGAATTGGGGATTGCCATTTAGACAGTTTTTTTTTGTGTTCGGTATTTTGTTGTTTCCTTCAATTAATAATGATTTTGTTATTATGTTTTCATGTTTCATGTGGGAACACTATATTCTATGTATACACAATCTAAATAGTATATTATTTTCAGAAGATAATAAAAAGTTTCGTTTCTTTAGTAATGTTTCCAAACTTGTTGGGGGAAAAGTATGGTAATATCATTTGACAGCCAACGCTTATTCTGAATCAAATACCATATTTTCCTTGTGACTTTTTTGTCCAAACACAAAGCATCTTGTTGTTCATGATTATCTAGATCATTAGTTTTTATTTGGAGAGGAAGTCTGTTTACCAGGGGAAAAACTCCAGATATACGGTCGAAAACCTAGCAGTCCTGGTTAATACTGGAGTCGAGGACACCCTGCCCACACTGAGACTGGAACCCGCAAAGTCAGTGTTGCTGAGCTCCTTTGTAATATATATTAGGCATCCATTTATGCTCAAAACTCACCGTAAATTCTTAGTTGTAAATATCACCATGACGCATTTTCTTGTTTTTGTTTTCACATACACTCCGCAGCTGTTAGAGAAATACAAAGCTTAGGAAATGTGCAGTTCGTCAAATCTCAAGTCGTTTTAATCCAAAAAAAACCTACAACTTATTCAAGGTTCGGTTGGATCCATAGTCAAAATTCATAACAAGGGCCTAGTCATCATTGATCTTCTCTTGACCATATTGTTAAAGTCAATGTCGGAGATCAATTTC
This sequence comes from Limnoperna fortunei, assembly GCA_944474755.1. Lineage (NCBI taxonomy): Eukaryota > Metazoa > Mollusca > Bivalvia > Mytilida > Modiolidae > Limnoperna > Limnoperna fortunei. The sequence goes on from OX104118.1 coordinate 25,408,034, forward strand.
GTAATCTAGTTTTGTTGTTCTTGATGCTTTCTTCAAATTGTATAAAGCCTTTATATTTGAATAGAACCAATTCCACCGCTGTGATAGATTTCTAATAAAACTAGGAAAACAGCTTCTGACATTTGTGTAAATCCCCCCCCCCCCCCATTCTCTTTTTCTCCAAGCTTGTCATATAATTTTTATGTTTTGTGATAAGTAATGCTCACATACTTGAAAATTTATGGATTAACATGACATTAAAATATTGTTTAATTTCAGTAGTATATTTAATTGAATGTCGTTCATCAGAATTCCAAATCATTAGTAAGCTCAACATATTATACTAACGAACAACAACAGATACTTATACGTAATAAACAAAGTCGCAAGTAATATATATTTATATTTGTTTTTTTTTGAAAACATGAAGATAAACGTTTGAAAAAAGTCAGAAAAATCAAACCTCAACAATGTGTATACTTTGTTATTTACTAAAATTGTTTTGTAACAGATTATTGGTAATTTAATCAGTACAAAACATATATTTGTCATATTTTTAAATCTGTTTTTAGTTTTTACTGAACGATATATAACTTTAAATGTTTGGCGTGACAACACCAATAAGGCATGATAACAAAGATAAAAATTTGTCATATGATCATAAGGGTTCTAACAAAAGCAATGGCGGTATTGAATAAACGTCAGCTGAAATTGAAACAAATGTATATTTAACACAAACTCGATATTAAATCTGCATGAACTCGATAAGATTGCATCAAAGAACACCTCAGAAGATTTCATTATCGAATATTACAAACAGATCCTAAATTATGATAGAAAAATCAAAGATATGTTTCATTAACTTTTGCAGTATTGGGTTTAGAGCAAACGATAACATCGATAAAGAAAAGATGAAATGTCTTAATCAGAGGTAGGGTGTACTTGCTACAAATAGTAAATTAATACTATTCATTAATTATTACCACATGTATTTTTCAGGTATAAATCACGTAGTATCGTTTCAAAACCTAACTTGCAAAATAGATGTCTTAGATTAAACTTCTGCAGTGTTGTGAAATATCACATATTACATGTATATGTCAAGGATAAAAACAATGAAAAAGTATTCATAAGATCTTCCGTACAAAACACGAACGGAATCAATATTGTGATTTGGTGTGTCTTACAAATACATTTTAAAATGAGTCCATATATACATTGTAATGCACTTTCCTCTTTCCCTTACCGTAACCCTGTAGTTAACAATGTGTTTAAAATCTGTATCCTTTATTACATATATATCAATGTTTTGCTCCATAGTTAGCTTTTATCGTCCAAGGCAATCTCTCAGCACGTTGCCAACTATGGTCTGCGGTCAGGCTTTCATTTTCCACAATTGATTTCTTGTTTGTTAACTTGGTCGCGCTTAAATATAAATGAAATACTGCTTGTTTGACTTACTCAATTATATTTAAACGTGGTATATACATGTATAATTAGTCAGGTTTCCAGGTTCCCGAGCTACATGTCTGACCGTTCCTTGATAGCGTATTGTGAGGCACTTTCATTAGGGGTATTGTCATGTTGTAATACGGAAAGCCAGAAAGTGGACAATAGATGGTGACGTGTTTGAAGGGTACCATGCCCTTACCACATTAAAGACTATTTTTTTAAAATAAATTTTGAAAAACGAGGAGAGTCATTTCAGTTGCTCGAAATATTGTCCGTTTCTATTCAATACTCCAATTTCTACAGTGACATTAAAGCTGTGTCCGCGCTGATGCAATTATTTTCCTCGTTGATTTGTTGTTTGTCAACGTGTTTTCGTCCTGAAAATAGCTAAAATATTGCTGTTTGACTTTAAAACTTTACAACTTTCAATCAATCAACATTCTTTTTCCTTTGCTTTTTTTATTATGCTAATCAGTTTATTTTATTATTCATGACTTTGTAATTTTGTCTGTTACATTTGTCAATATATCTCTTATTTACTATACGAAATGTGACAAACGACATGATCAATTCACAAAATCCCATAAATAACAAATTACCCTACTGCTATCTCTGATAAAATTTGTTCCAGAAATTACTATCGTCACACATATATATCAAGTAAATTCTATATTGAGATGCTAGTATAAAAATAGTGAAAAAATATATTTAATATAGGGATAAATCGCGACATCATTAGTAACACTTGGTTGATATTGATTTAATGACCAGCAGTCCAAATCTGAACTATTTATGAATAAGATTAAAACTTAAAAGTAACCTATAGGACAGTTATTGGTGCCAATATCTAAAAGGCTTGAGGTTTACTAGTTAATATGGCGACATCTTACACATGATATACTGAACCGCTAAAGAAACGTCGAACAAAATTACAGATTTACAGTCGTTTATGTTCAAATGAAATTAAAACATAGTAATTCATTTCATATAATTTAAATAAATCAATTACTGTCTCTAGGTTATGATGTTTTCTCAAAATTGTTAACTACACAGTATCACAGAGTTGTGCTTATTTAACTACAGTGTTGTCAAAAACGTGTATGTCCACCACCAGCGGCATAACCAGACATTCTAGTTGTTCAGACGATTTATGAACGCCATCGGAATACGTGCCTATACACTTTGAAACGGTAGTAAAAGTTGGCTGCTCTATATTCAAACGTATTTGGACTTTGTCCCAATAATGATCAATAGGGTTCAGATCTACACCTAAATCAACTCAATCTATAATATTGACATTATTCTATTCTATGAAATCTCTTGTTGCTCTTGCGGTACCGAACGTGCATTATCATGCAGAAATGTGTTGTTTTAATTACGTGTAATATTAACATGATATAGGGTCTCAAGACTTGGTCAATTTATCGGTTAGCCATGGCCTCTTCTTAGGACAAGGTTCTGGGAGGTAACTGGATTACGCTTTACGTGTAATCCAAGGATACCATGATGTTTGGCCCACCACTAGCGTTCCTTCTTGGATATAACTATAGACTTCAAACCGTTATCCACACCTTCTCAACACTCGTGTTTTGACATTGTTCTGTGGCATAGCTTCTTATGTATATATAGAAGCACGAAACTCATTAGTGGAAAAACAGTGGAAAATTTTTAAGCGAAAATTAATTTAAATGTGACTTATGTCATATGTGTGTTGCAATTAAAACTTTAATTCAAAATAAAAAAATATATATATATAAATATATATATGTTCTGTTTTTAAAGAAATTTTCAAAAACTCGACTTTTCTGCGGTTAAGAATAGGATCGTGCCTTAACCTGTTCTCTATTATCGATAGTCATGTACAAATACGTTTTGTCATAAAATGCAGATTTGAACGAGTCTTCGGTTTGTTGGCAATTTTTTAAAGACATCATTTTGCTCTTCGGGAATGAGAAAATCGGCATGGTACTCATCAAGATGTGTAAAATACTACCAAATACACAGTATCATATATTCCGATACCATTCCGTAATCTCAAAATTTCTTTTAACATGTTATATAAAAAACATTTATAATTACCTTTTATGGTATACAATCGCTTAAATAAATAAATAAATAAATAAATAAATAAATAAATAAATAAATAAATAAATAAATAAATAAATAAATAAATAAATAAATAAATAAATAAATAAATAAATAAATAAATAAATAAATAAATGTTGTATTCCATAGTATTTTACCCTAAACCGATAAAACCAGGATATCTCATTTGCGATCCTTGTATTATCTTTCCGTTCATTTAATTGTGATTGTATTTAGTCCCCGCATACGTTATAATATTGGTATAATTTGTGCCCAATCCGATTTTTGTTCTTTCTTTTTTTCACGATAAAATATATTGCAGCTGAACTCTGGTGCAGAAGTACGGTGAACATGTAAAATGGGGAATTTAAAAAAGAATTTATTTTTTAGTTTTTCAATTCCATTAGCAACATTTTTTTTAAAAACAATTGAAACGAGGGAGACGATAAGTACAACTGACATTAATACTTATAAAGGGTGACCAAGTTGTTTACTTTTTAGAAAGTCTGCACTGATTTGTAGTCGATGTGGCTATTATTTAATCATTTCTTTCATGTAAGCGCTTCATGGCTATTTTCATTATAACTAAATCTCAAAATGCATTGAGATTTTACCTCATACAATGCTAAATGACATTATTAAAAAGATTTTAAAGATTTAAATATTTGCTGCCCTGCTTGTTGGAATGATAAATTCGATATACAATTCGGTTATCATCTTGTATCATGCAGTCGTTATATTTGAGCAGTTAAATTGTGTTGAAAGTATACATTTGTGCTATACTTTCTGCAACTGTATATCAATTTTAACCACAACTGCTTTCGGTTGCCGTTTATGACGTCAACCATTCTTGATTACAGATTCTACATTTTAAAATGATATATTAATAGACCTATTTTGTTATTGTTGTTATTGCATGGGTTTTCAAATAAAAAAAAATTAAATGGATGGTCAGAATAATTTATTGTTGCCTTAAGTCCAGCGAGCAGTATTTCAGCAATTTTCTTGACGAAGACGGATTAATAAATACTAAATCAGCGGAGAAGTCGACTAATGGGGAGATAATTTTGAATGCCAATGTGAAAGAATGGAGAATTGGGTATAGGAGGAAATTTAACCTTTAGAATGATTTGTAATATTTGTTTCCGTGGAACTTATTACTATAGCGTATTTGTGTAACAAATTACAAAAGAAACTATTTTTGCATGTCTATTTAAATAATATCATTTAACAAACCAAAATCATACATTTAGCATTTTGCAAAAAATCAAGAAGTGCATTAGGTATTGATTCAGCACAAAATGGACAACGTGCTCTGCAGCAAGTACATCGCTTTTCTCCTTTTCTATACATGTACCTCGCCCTTGTATTGTTTTCTTGTCAGGTCTTTGCACCAATGTTTATATATTCGATATATTTGATACGTCACCGGCTTCTAATAACAATAAATACACACTTTTATTGCGCTGACAACTTTTATTTCAAAATCAATACCAGAGAAATTCTATCAAGATACTTATTTACTCAAATGCGTACTTGACGTTTGTGATATGAGTGACATGTCTTAAATAATAATAAGAATACATTTTATCTTAATTCTTAATACTCGCATACACAAATGCTGTATGTGGCCCTACACAATTAAAGCTGCAGAGAAACTTTTTCACGTGATCGCGACTAAAACATAACAGTTAATAACTTTGTATGAAACTATTTTACACATTACCGATACGTACGAGTTAGTGATGGATCAAGTTCAGATGTCACTTATGCGGTATCATAGTCTGCTACAACTTTTGTTGGTATCAGTTGACAGTTTGATGTATAATTTTTGCTAGCCTGGTTTTATTATGACGAAGATTGTCTGGTTTCAAGGTCGTGGTATTTGAACCAGAATGATCAACAAATCAGTATTAATAGTGTTGTGCGCAGTATGTTGTTATATATAAAAATATATAAGGTGTTGACATTTAAATATTAAACAGTGAGAATAACAAAATCTTTAAAAGGTCAAAGGGCCTCTGTGGTTCTTCTACTATTGATCAAGTGGTCTGTCAACACTGAGGTTGCGGCTTCGAGTCTCATTGCGGGCAGGGTGCACTAGATTTCAATCTTAATTGACAAAGATTGCCAGTTTTCCTACCAAAGGTCGGGGTTTTCTCCGGTTACTCCGGCTTCCTCTTCAAATAAAAACTGGATGATATAGCTGCAAATATTGCTGAAAGTGACGTTAAACGTCATTCAAACAAACAAACAAACAAAAAGCAAACAAACAAAACAGCTGAGTGTTATTGATAAAAAAAGGTGAATGATGTAGTGCAATGACAAGTACTAACATTACATTAGGTCTGCAAGTAGAATCTTGTTCTGAGAGAAAATCTTTTTCCGTTTACACTGCATGGATTGCATCTAACTAATGAAAATGAAATATTTTTGCTTTCGGGTGACAGCGATACATACGAAAATTACACATACAAATACCAACATAAATGTACAAACTTAAAAGGGGTTATGATTTTGCATAAATTGTCCGTTATTGTATCATATATCAATATGGACAGTTAAGGAATAATATATAACTAATATTCGCTAATAATCGCTTTATACAGATGCCAATACTTGAAAGTGTTTTTGGGGTTGGATTTATAATAATTATTTTTTAAAGAGGATCTGGAATTGATGACTATATGTAAAGACATTAATGGTAGATAATTTAAAGTGCAAACGAATGGACAGACAGTTATCTATGATATGATATGTAAATCCCTGTCTAGATAGACATTTGATAACCTGGTGGTTTTAAAGATTAGGTGACAGCTGGTATACACCTTTAGTGTTGCTTTTGTGTTCTTGCAGTATGCTTAGTATGTGCATCTGCTAGTCTGTCTCTCGATGTATCCTATTGATATTGTAGCAGTATATTAGTGAAATACTAGAGTGTTCAACAATAATCAAATATATAGACTAATCTATAATAATCCAATATATAGACAATACACAGACTAATATATAATAATCCATTATATAGACCATACCTTGGATGGCTATCCTATTATATGTGCTTTGCATGCCCTATGCCTATTTCCAACATATGAAACTGTGCATAATGTACTGAAAAGTCAAAAAGTATTTACAATAGATTGGAAATAACTGAAGTTAAATTGCACACGATTAAATCAATCTGTTTTTATCATTACAAACTAATTTTTATTTTAACCCACTGTCATACCAATAACGTAACTTACCAACCCTACAAGTAGAAACCAAAGGGATTATATTATCATGGGAGTGGGTTTTGGATCACTAGGATTAGTATGCATACCTAAAAACAATCGAAATCGTAACTGTTCCGGAACATCCAAGAACTTGTAATAACCACAGAAACCCCAAATAAATGTATGTGACATTTTCTCATGTTGACAAGTTTCATTTGACAAACTAACCTAGTTTTAAATAGTAACGCATTCACAAAACATTGAAAAAGAATAACGTCTTATAAGATTGATTGAATGTTTGCTTCACCTTCAGCTATATTCAGGACGAGAACAAATTCACAAACAATAAAAACATTCAGTAAAAATTGAATGCCATTGGAAATATAGCCTTTTGTAGCGGTTTAACGAGAGTACTCTTTTATCGACATCTACAAAAGGGTCCTTATCTGCAAGGAGCGTGGAACTCTCCAAACATGTTACCCACTGTGGTCCGCGATCAGGCTTTCCGTATTATGACCTGACACCCCTCAACGAGATAGCATCCCTTATCCGCCACCTGTAAAGTATGGTCCCAGACTTCTTATTAAAGAAGACGTGTACGTCGAACCAACCGTTTTTTCATCTTTTTATATCACAACTGTATTACAAATTTACTTTTATGGAGATATTTTTTTAAGATGTCTAATTTCGGTCACGTAATGTAACATTGACCTTTTACCTATATTCCGTGGGCATGAATTGTGATAACCTGTTGTTAAGAACACTTGTCTTTACAGCCTACATATGTTGTAGTCTCCTCGGTCAAATTTCGAATTGCATGTGTTTAATAAATGTTTAATAATTGTCGCGTAACATAAAAATATTTATGTCGCATATTGTTCCAGCTTGGTGTTTTAATGGGAAATGTTAAAGGGAACGATTTCAATAACAAACATCTACTATTTCTGGGGCATCTGTGACTGAGTGGTTAAAGTAGTTAGTCATCTACTATTGACTACGTGCCTGTAAACACCGAAGTTGCGAGTTTCGAGTCTTAATGCAGCCAAGTTGTGGTCGACTTATCATAATTGAAAAGGATTTGCAGTTTTTTAGTGAGCGTAAGTCTGTTCCACAGAGTGTCTCGGTTCACACTTTCTCCCCCTCCCCCAATCAAAATGCATGTCATGATATAGCTAAACAATGGCTTAAATTGGTAAAAATTAAATTCAAACAAAAACAAACAAACTTAGTCAGACAGTTCCACCTAACCTGATACTATCGTGTGGTCAATAATAGAACTTTGCATAATAAAGGCCACAAGTCCATATCACTAATGTGGTAAATAGTACGCTGCATATTGAAGATAATACAGTCGAATTTTATAGTTGTTTTATTTATACAATCAAACAATACATGAAGCATGATTGTTCAGCAAACATGAGGAATATTGTATTTGACGTGTACTAACATATTTTATGCGTTTATGCTAATATATCGGAGAGTGTGTTGTAGTAAGTGTATTCAAAGTTTACCCGTTTCTATAAAAATAAATCAAATAGACATGCATGTGAAATGTGTAATACAGCAATATGTTTCAAAGCCACTGCACGCATGCTCATTGTCCTAAATCTTGAATGTTCCTGAAACTTATTATGCGACTCGAAACATCATTGTCTCAGCGCTCTGTGTTTGAAACATTCATGAATGAAATTCTTATATAGTCTTTAACCATACTTTGAAATCTGTTCAGCTATATCACGATAACTTTCTGGCGAAAATTACGAATATGTACAAGTAACCTTTTGTAATAGTATATACAGTATAATTATTTTTATAATGTCATTGACGTTATGTATCGATGATTTTACAACAACATTGCATTAGAAACACATATGCTTTGTCATAGTTGTACACCAAAACATGTTTTTACTACGACAACGATTTGAACAATAAAATAACAGCAACTTTCAAAAGTAATAAGATTACTATGTCAGAAATATCTCGCAGATGATCGTACGTAATTAAATTTTCATTAACCTGAAGTCTTATTCTTTGAATAGCATCACAAACAAGATGCTCCAAAGGCAACCAATATTTATTGGTTAGATTATTTTACAAATTAGTTTAGGTATCTGACATCCTAAAAAAATATTCTGTATTCTTAAAATGAAAATTAATTAGTTATTATATAATTTTGGAGTAAAACAACAATATACATTTTAGTAATAAAATTTCAAGTTTTGTTTACCTTGTAAATTTCCACACATAGTTTTGAATCAAGAAATAAAGACCTGGAAAACTCATAAATTTCACAAAATTCAATGTAGTTCATAAAGAGAAATATATAGTCTTTTATAAGTCTTTACTATCGTTGCGAGTTTCCATGGTGCAATTGTTTTTTCATTACGAACAAGATTAAATTCACTCTGAAACACGTTTATAATGCATGAGATATATGTAGTACACAATTTTCGGCCTCATTCTTACAAAGCGTAGTCTAAAAATCGTTCAACGCAGGTTACGCCTTTTGCTGAAAATGTCCAACATCTGATTTCGAAAATCCGGATTCATAAAAGCATACACAAATGGATTACTGACATTGTATGTAAAATATAAATAAAATACCGTTGCATTAAAGGTTATGATGTTATGCATCATCAACCACGCTGGCAAAAACACAACAATGAAAATTACCGCGACGATTGACAACATGAAAGCAGTTTTGATATTGTTCATTCGGATCTTCTCCAACTTGCTTTGCAGAACACCTTTGGTTCTGTCAGTAAATCCATTTTTGAATTTTCCGGAGCACGACGATTCATTCAAATTGATATCTTCACCGGTTTGTGTTGTCGCATCATTCCCAAGGTAGACAATTTCTGTATTGTCATTTTCACCAACCGGACTCTGTTTAAATGAACAACAAGGGAAAGATTCATTCCGCAATCTTCGACGGCGGCGTTTTAGGATAAATCCATATATGACGCAGTATATGAGTATTACTGCAATAACACATACGGCGTAAAATGCTGAATGGATCGTTTTAAAAGTTTCTGCACCTTTTCTGTTAAATACAAGAAAATTGTAGTGACAAAATCCCTCATGAATAACGGCCAATATATTATCGCTTGTGTTAAGTAATTTATGCGCAGCTATCAGGTTTTGTCTTGTTTCCTCGAAGTCCATTTTTGGGTTAAAGGTAACCGTTTCATTCGACGGTGGTGTACTATTATTAATTTTAAAATTGTACACTCCATAATTGAGACAGGAAAGAATGCCAATAAGAAAGGCAATCATTACAGAAAAGCAAATCAGTAACCCGGCTCGGTAAGCAGTCATTACTTTCATAAATGGGCGGCAAATACAGAAATACCTATCAATGGCTATCAACACCATAGTAAGAGCTGAGAAAGAGATAGTGCTGGTTATTAAAAAATGATACAGTTTGCACAAAACATCGCTGTCCATCTTGAATTTTTCAATTTCCATAGCTATAGTTGATGGAATCGTAATTAGGCAAGTTGTAAAGTCAGTTCCAGCAAGAGTAAGGATGAAAATTGTCGATGTATATTTCGACCTTGCTCTGGTAAATCCATAAAGAACTAATCCGTTCCCTATTACTCCAATAACTGAAAACGCACACATGATTCCAATTGCAATCTTCACATCTACTTCCGTCGGCAGATCTGGCTTTTCTTCTGAATCCATTTCTTTTTCAAACTATACATGTATTCAAATTATTTCACACTCTAATTTCATTATTCTACTCTGAAATAATAAAAAATAAATCTATAAATTTACAGAATCTATTCAAGTTATTGTAACAAGTCATGAACAAAATTCAATATTCCCTTTTATTTTTGAAGAGCCTATAAAATTGCTTTAAAATCTTTGAAATACCTGATAGACGCAGGTGTTTCATCATAAGTCTTGCTACCTGCAAATTACACACACCTTTTAATGTATATGAACGATATTCGTCGTCTGTGATATGTTCGTATTGATTCATTATACGTAATATTTTGACAGTAATATAAATGATGTTTAAATGACGTAGCCAAAAAAGCAAGCGAAGATAGGTTTAATTGTATTACATAATGCGTGTCTTCACCATTGTCTATATTAAATGCGCGATTTACTGACAATAAATATATCGATCTTCCAGTCACTCTTTCACAACATAATGTTATCCTGCTTGCATGCAAGAAAATCAACAGTAGGTGTTACTAAATAAACCTACTCAGTTATTAAATTTCATGATTCCCCAGATAAATTTTTAATTACATTGTATTTGTTAAGATTTTTAATTCACTCCAGATTGCATAATGGCTGCGTCCATTCGATTCAGGTGGAACAAAGCGTTTTACATGGCATCACGTTAACTGCATGCTACTCACTGTCATTATTGAAATTGCTTATGATCAATTTATATAGTTACATGTAAAAATCTCCATCACGCATGGTTCACAACATTTATTTCGTACATGTAACGAAACTATGTTGCCTCTAAAAGAATACTACCATTAAAATCTACAAAATCAATTGTGACTCCTTAAACAGATTTCTTTTGAACAAATAATATTTAAAACCCTGTATTCTTTGATATTCTTTTAATTAGCAATTATGGATATCTAAGAGAGATTGTTGAGCTAGTTCAATGAATATGGTATTATTGCAGTTATAATAACAGTATGACAGTAAGTGAGACATTTGCCTGTGATATACCATTCATAAAACTTCGGGTGGGTGTTTAAATGCAACCAAAATCCAAGCCTTTGAATTCAAATGTTCTATTTCCGTGCTCTTTTTATGAGCGTTGCAATAAAATCCACATCTTGCAAAATAATTAGACAACGAAAATTTCTTGTAAAATCAATATCATCTTCAGTGTATCATAAAAAGGTAATATTTCTGAAATATCCTTTATATTATACTTTACGACATACAGCTGGATCAATATTATGTACTGTATACTAAGATCGCAATAGCTGACTATATACGGTGTTATTTTCAGAACATTTCCATTGGTTGGTCGTAAATGCTTAAGAAACACATAAAGAAAATCGACCAATCAGCAAGAGCTGAAAGTCAAAGTCACGGATTCGGAAAATTACACGACACACAATATTGACAAATCGCGGGTATCTCGGAATCTAGACAAATATTTTTACATTGCATAATTTTGCGACATAAACCTTAACTATAAATTAGGCCAAATTTTGTCTATAATATAGTTATATCTATCTCTTTGATCATGCAACAGTTTTTAATTGTACTATTCTTTACTTTGAAACTTCGTAAGTGTGACTGTAGCTCCGTAGTTGTCGGTTTTCTGAAGCTCCGTAGATGCCCGTAGGTGAATGGTTTTAACATAAGACTTGCGATGTTACAGTATTTAGCTTTAATCGATATTTATATTTTGTAATAATTTGAAGATGATAATTACATTGCATAGATGTCGACGCTATAAGATTACACATTTTTCACAATAATTAAAGATGTTCTTGCAAGTAGCACTAGTAGTTCAGTTTCTTACTTGGAACCGTTTGTTTAAATGAAGATACTTAAAGGGAGAATGTCCTTATTTGTAGATACATGGTAAATATCAGACAGTCCATCTTCATCGTACTTTTACTTAAGTAGCAGTTTTGTCTTTCCATCCTTTAAAAGTGCATAAATTAATATTTGAATACAAGAAAAATCAACATGGCTCAATGTTTCCTTGGTTTACTATTGAATATTCATGTTATGTTTAAGTTTTAATATTGTCTGTTAATTTTTTGCAGATCTTCGGATTGTGAGTCATCGTCTTATTCTTAACTTATTCATTTATTCAGTATTTTCTTTCTACATAAATGTGTTGTGAGATACGTTACAAAATATCACAAAAATATACACAGAGTTCGGTTTCAATCATTGACTCTTCTATATATACAATACATGGCAAAATCCATAACACATGCTGTGCCACAACGAGGGCCTTTCACTTTAGTCACTATTGCAGATATTGGTCTTTTGGTGACATTGTGCTGTTTATCCCTGTATGACATTCTCCTTTCATTTTACTCGCCACGACGATAATTCATTTATTGATATTATCACCGCACTGAACATTGTAGGACACATTGTTAACAATTTCTAATGACGCTTAGCAACAGCGCAATAATCTAAGGGTGGGCTAACATTCCATTCATAGTAAATAAACTTTAATGGTTTCGAATTCAAAATGTTTGTTACCGACTGTTTCAAGTATTCACAATAAGAAACACATTTATCTATACATTTTTATGTAATTACGGAGTATTTTAAAAAAAAATAATGTACACCCCTTATAAATTGTCTCATTTCTGTCTGTTCAATCGTCGTCTGTGTCCGTCCCCGCCCCCAAAAAACATCTTTGAATGGATTGTTCAAGTTTCAAAGAAGATGATCTAGAATAAACTACGTTATTAGCAGACACAAATGAATATAGGAGACAAATAGTAAATTTTAGCTCAGAATCCCTGCTATTTGTAAGAACAGGTACAATAAATGCTCTGAATACACGTTCTTGCTACCACCATTTTTGGTATGAATGAAATGACGCGTTAAGACTTTTACTCACGCACGTTGGATCAGTTCCTGTGCGTACTAAAACGTGCAAAGTTTAAATACATAAAACTTCGTTGTTTCGATCCCATTTTATATTTTTCAATTTTTATAATACTTTGTATAGAAATCAGAGATAAAAATCCTATTTTTAGTAATTTGGTTTGCTTTAATGGTTTACTCAGCGTTCTTATTGCATCGAGTGCAGAACGCGGCAGAGGAGCAATGGGAAAAAAATTACTAATATTATATATTTAACTTAAAAAAACTATAGACATTTTAAGAGGAATAAGATTTGGAATATAAAAATACAAATAAGGTTTGCGACAAGTTATTGCGTTTTCCATATACACGGCTTTAGCTGTACGATACGAGAAATGTTATACATAGTAGATTAGTAAGGGGAGATTAAATACTTTTTACCTATTTACATCTAAGACATGTATGTCCACGATAAACTTTTGACAGGAAGTTTGGTATCATTTCTTACAGTTAGGATAATTATTATTCCATACTGGCACTGTTCACATTTAACAAAACGTGTAGAAAATGTACCAGAAACTACAGAAAAAAACTTGTAAACAGAAACCAACAAAAAACAAAAACAAAAACAAAAGCAAAAACAAATCAAAACAAAACAAAACAAAACAAAACAAAACAAAACAAAACAAAAAACAAAAACAAAAACAAAAACAAAAACAAAAACATAAACAAAAACAAAACAAAAGCTGAACCAGGGCTTAATAATTGTTGCGGCACCATATAAAACCTATGTATTTTGCTTAAATGTTGAAAAATATAACAAAAAGTTTCTAAAGGGAAATTTATTTAACACAATCAAATATCATTTCAACCGCAATACAATTTTAACGTAATAATACACATAAAAGAATACTCTGGCTGAAGAAATTATGCAGCACGCTCATTGTCAAATATGATTTTTTTCAGTTTTTATCAGTGATCAGTAATGGTACCAACTACATTTTAAAAGGAACTGTAATTTTACCAATTACATTTCAAAGGTAACTGCAATTGTACGTGTAATTAAATCATATAAATATGTCTACCTTATACTATAGGTATGTTGATTTCATTATAGCAATAAAGTGATTATCATACATTATTCTGGTTGTTCCGTTATCAAGCTATACTTATCCACATTAAAACAGTTTGTTTCAAATTTACAATCACTCTTGCTGAACTTCTCTTGTCATTATGCTATTGTGGAACCAATTTTGGGTGCATGTCAGAACTTGACAGCATTAAGAAAATAGAATTTTCTGTTTTGTTTTTTGCTATTTGCTTAAGAGTTTTAAAGTATAGAATTACTGTAGAACAAGATTTTTTCCGGACAATGTTTTTACAGTTGAAGCAGTTCCCAAAGTGTAAAATTTGGTACAATGGGATCATATAATATTCGTAGGCACTTAAGCTTGTTCCTCCATTAGTCCATATATGAAGTTTTAATTTAAAGGACGATTTTAAATTAAAAAAAAGTTTTTCCCGTAAGGTTACAATTGCACATGCCCATCAAATTGGAGAATGATATCTTTGTTGATTTTCAGAAGATTGCAATTCACGTCTTAATGTAATTACACAAAGCATTTCATACTTATTAGACAAAAATATCACTTTAAGCATTTCAGTGTATCATGCATTATATATTGCAGGGAATTTTTTGTTCAAGGATGCTTTAAACTATGCAATGTTCAATTAGCATAAACAACCACAAATTGTGTTTGCAGTTGACATTTTCAATTTGAAAATAAAATTTATTTAAAATAAATTCCGTGTGATTTCTACAAATTAGTTTGCAATACAATCACAAAGAAACAGTAAAATAAGACTTGATTAAGATTTATAATAAGAAATTATTGATTATTACAAATTTGATTTTTGCGTAGGATGATAAATAAATCTATACAACATTTTTTCTTACCAAATGTCATTTCATTTGAATGTATTCACATAATTTAATTATTTCCAAAACATTTACGCATCTAAATTTAATTCAGAGATAACCAAAAATACTCCATGACGGCGTGATACAAAGTACTTAACAGGTTTCATTTGTTTTTGACTAACACGAAAAATGTGCATTACAAATTTGCATCAATTAATTTTAAAATTGTCGAGATCTAACGTCTTACGACACGTTAAGTAAAATACAGAAATGGTCAAATGACAGAAGCCGGAGAAACATGTTAATTACAATAAATAAGTCGATGCTATTGCGTAGTCGTTTTTATTTGGAAAGCGAGAGAACCATGTAACGTATGTAGCTAGACTAAATTAATGCTGACAGATATAAATTAATTCCGGTCATCAGGAAGGTCATCTCCTGTAATCAGCCAAACTGATAACCTTAAGAAAAATATCCCATGTACAGAGTTTTAGACAATAATGAGAAAACGAGGGAGACAGTGTCGCACATAAAGCATTATTGACTATGTCAGAATAGATGACACTTGGACACGTTGGATGTATCTACAAATCAGTGGCCGTTACTGTTTAGGATTGAAATGGTACGCGACCTTTTCAATACTTTCATTACAAGACCAGAAAAAACCAGCTATAAAGGCCCAAAACTGGTAAACATTACAGTTCCGAATGGTCAATAAAAATATCATTGGAGGATTAATCAGAATGCTTTTCAACAATATTTTTCGTGTTCATTGCTTATACCACGATTCGCGTTTTTAGCGAGTATGTATCTCTTGCGTTTTATGAAAGCGGCTGTACAAAAACTACTTTTCGAAAACAAAAATGTGGAAGCAGACTATTGACTTTTAAAATATGCATTAAATGCATACTCATATGTTAGTTATTAACACATTCCTGTAAGGTCAGCAATACATTTTCAGTTGTGTCCTAAACAGGAGAGAGTTTATCTTAAATTGATACAGTAATTATTTTTTAGTATCTCATATACTGTCCCACTTATCTCATATACTGTCCCACTTTTGACATGAACCCAGTTGTTACTGACAAACAAAATTACACGGTGATGTCTGTATCGCGGGTGCTATGGGGTGCTTTCGTAGATATAAAAATGTTTTGAAATCACGTGCTTTATTAATACAATAAAAGTACAAATTAAGAATAAAACATGTAATTGCTCATTTTAGGTTGCCGCCATCTGGTTGAAATAATTTAGGATTTATGTTTTCGCCATCGGAACGCTTGTCGATAGCAATCTTGAATTGTCTATGTCACGTGATCGTCAGTTACGCCAATAAAAGACAAGATTTTAACAAAAGGATTATACAGCGTTGTAGTTCTCAAGAAAAAAAGAGTTTTTTTTAAAGACACATAATCAGCATTCAATTTACAAATTGACACAAACATATATAGTTCACTGAACTCCATATTAATTTTAAGTCGAGTTTCGTTTCAAAAAGTGTTTATTTGAAACATATATTCAAGCATTAAATCCCGATTAAAAAACTAACGGTGTTAATCTGTTGTAAATAAGAAAAAAAAATTCAGATAATAAAAAAACACATAATGACATCTATTTTTAATTCAGATATTCCTATTGGTATTGGCAATGCAGCAAGACTTGCGAAAGCGCTAATAAAAAAATACAGATAAAAAGCTAATTGTTTGGTTTGAATGGTATTTAACGCCACTTTCAGCAGTTTTTCAGCTATATCATGGCGTCCAGAGTTATTGGGGAGGAAGCCGGAGTACCCCGGAGAAAAAACACAACCTTCGCTAGGAAAACTGGCAATATGTTGTTTAGTTTAAACAACATATTGTATTTGCTCAAATATGCAAATAGGATAAGACACAAGTTAGGCAAACTTATGAAGTCTTCTCCAAATATACAATACGGTACAAAAGGAACGTTTATGTAGCATGCATACAATTTAATACAAATTATAGTATATGTGCAAGATAAGATATGTACAAGGAGAAAGAGGGAAGGTATAAGGAAGGAAAAATATTGCAGATGTTAGAAGAATTAACGAATAAGGGTGATGTGGTGATATGTGTAAACCTGTGTACAATGCATCAAACAATATGGAATCTTTCTGACCCTTTGATATACTCAAATGCATGTTTAAAAACTTCTGTTCGTTCTGTCCGGTGGACAATTACAAGACAGTAATTTGGCAGCCAGGCAAGGTTATCAAATAATCTGTCTCTAATGTTAGTATATTTAGAACATGCAAAGAACAAATGATAAGAATCTTCACGGTCAGAACCACAACGACAGGTTTGATCAGAACTTATATTAACTCTGTTTAAAAATGAAGCTGAGCATCTTAGTTGGGTAAGGATAATATTGAATTTGCACTGTCCATATTCATAATGCTTCGGAACTTTTCGATATGTGTTCCTTTTTTTAGTTCGGATTTAAATTTAAAGATAGATTCGACAGTACGGATAAACATATCTAAGCTGTTCCACTGTCAAATAATTGATGGTAGCTAAGATTAGTTAGTAATGGATAGTCTACAATACCCCTTATTGTAGACGGTCAATGACTAACGAATCTTTCATACCATAAAATATTCGACAGTGAATGTTATTACCGTTACGAAGGGTATACACAGACGTGCTTTGTATAGTTGGCGGTATTCAATTATAAAGACAATCCTTGTCAATTAAAATTGGAGTCGAGCGCACCAGGCCCGCAGTCAGTCTCGAAATCTCCTGACATGATCTGAAAAATGTGTCTGAATGTGTTGTTGGATGATACACTTTCAGCAAAACTAAGTTTCGAGGAAACAAGACAGGTACACCTGTTTAACATTTTTTTGTAATTTAAGATTCAGGTAGATTTTGACTAAAATACTACATTTAAGCAAATGAACCTAAACTTTACTTACAATTTTTTTTCTCAATAAAAACTAAAAGAAAATAAACTAACTATATGTATTTTGAGAAAATTTCAGTGTGTGAAATAAACTGACTTGTGTAAAATAATCGTCGCAAAATGACACGTAATCGATCTTCTTAAACACTGTTTAGATGAAAATAATGTTATATTTATGCTAAGATTATTATACCCAAAATGATAATTAACTATTTTAAGGTAACAATATGAAGATTGGAACGAACAAAGTATTGATTTGTATGTAATACTGGCTTGCTGAATGTACGCACTTCCTTATAATAATGATGCAAAAAACGCGAGGAAAAAAGTAGATGTTATATATTATATGCAATAATAAAAGAACCTTTATTTTCAACGCTGAGTACTTTTAACAATAAAGTACAATAAATCTTTTTTATTTGCTTAAATTTTTAAAAAAAAATAAAAATGATTATTAAATTGCTTACCATTCAGTCAGTCAATAACACTCCATGTTCATCCAGGGTATGAAAAGATATGCTGTAAATTGTTTTATTAATTTTCCAATAATTCTACAATATAGACACTCTGATTTGTATCGCCAACTGCTTTCGATAGTTAGCTTTGATTCGCAACAACAGAAATAAATAACACAGGCAAATATTTGATATTATCAATAATTAAGATTAACCTGTTCGCCAGTCGCTGATTCGCAATCCGTGGAATCATAGAATTTTTCATAAACAGTTATTGATGTGATGTCCAATATTTTGGGCGGCTGTTTTCACTGGAAAACGATGTTATCCGTAAAAACTGTCAATTGCCATTAATCCGCTCCGTATATAACAAGCCAGTTTTTGAATTCTCAGTATCGTTATTGTCAAAGTAGATTAGCTAGATCAATCTAAGACAGTATGGCTTCATGTTTTGTTTGTTGTTACAATGCTACATATATTTATTAATTCTTTGTTTTATGCGTTTTATCGTATTTAGTGTAAATTTCCATAAAAGATGAGAAATGTGTAAAAAAAGACACAATCCATCTCGAACCAGAAATGTTTAAATGTAACATGAAACCAAATGATATATATTGATTTTGTGTATCAACTTTGCCTAAGATTTCTGCCATTTTTAGTAATATTTTAATTGCTTACAGTTTAAATTGAGAGACCAAAGAGTGTTTGAGTCTAGCATACCCTTTACCTGTTAGAGCCAAACTCAAATCCCAGTGTTAACACATCGGTGAGAAATATGACAAACTACCTATACCTCTATATGACAAACTACCTATACCTCTATATGACAAACTACCTATACCTCTATATGACAAACTAACTATACCTCTATATGACAAACTACCTATACCTCTATATGACAAACTACCTATACCTCTATATGACAAACTACCTATACCTCCATGTGACAAACTACCTATACCTCCATGTGACAAACTACTTATACCTCTATATGACCAACTACATATACCTCCATGTGACAAACTACATATACCTCTATATGACTAACTACCTATACCTCTAAATGACAAACTACCTATACCTCTATATGACAAACTACCTATACCTCTATATGGCAAACTACCTATACCTCTAAATGACAAACTACCTATACCTCTATATGACAAACTACCTATACCTCTATATGGCAAACTACTTATACCTCTAAATGACAAACTACCTATACCTCTATATGAAAAACTACCTATACCTCTATATGACAAACTACCTATACCTCTATATGACAAACTACCTATACCTCTAAATGACAAACTACCTATACCTCTATATGACAAACTACCTATACCTCTATATGACAAACTACCTATACCTCTATATGACTAACTACCTATACCTCTATATGACAAACTACCTATACCTCCATGTGACAAACTACCTATACCTCCATGTGACAAACTACCTATACCTCCATGTGACAAACTACCTATACCTCTATATGACAAATTAACTATACCTCTATATGACAAACTACCTATACCTCTATATGAAAAACTAACTTTATCTCTATATGGCAAACTACCTATACCTCTAAATGACAAACTACCTATACCTCTATATGACAAACTACCTATACCTCTATATGGCAAACTACCTATACCTCTATATGAAAAACTACCTATACCTCTATATGACAAACTACCTATGCCTCTATATGACAAACTACCTATACCTCTAAATGACAAACTACCTATACCTCTATATGATAAACTACTTATACTTCTATATGACAAACTACCTATACCTCTATATGACAAACTAACTATACCTCTATTTGACTAACTACTTATACCTCTAAATGACAAACTACCTATACCTCTATATGACAAACTACCTATACCTCTATATGACAAACTACCTATACCTCTATATGGCAAACTACCTATACCTCTAAATGACAAACTACCTATACCTCCATATGACAAACTACCTATACCTCCATATGACAAACTACCTATACCTCTATATGGCAAACTACCTATACCTCTATATGAAAAACTACCTATACCTCTATATGACAAACTACTTATACCTCCATGTGACAAACTACCTATGCCTCCATGTGACAAACTACCTATACCTCTATATGACAAACTAACTATACCTCTATATCACTAACTACTTATACCTCTAAATGACAAACTACCTATACCTCTATATGACAAACTACCTATACCTCTATATGACAAACTACCTATACCTCTATATGACAAACTACCTATACCTCTATATGACTAACTACCTATACCTCTATATGACAAACTACCTATACCTCTATGTGACAAACTACCTTTACCTCTATATGACAAACTACCTATACCTCTAAATGACAAACTACCTATACCTCTATATGATAAACTACCTATACCTCTAAATGACAAACTACCTATACCTCTATATGACAAACTACCTATACCTCTATATGACAAACTACCTATACCTCTAAATGACAAACTACCTATACCTCTATATGATAAACTACCTATACCTCTATATGACAAACTACCTATACCTCTATATGACAAACTAACTATACCTCTATATGACTAACTACTTATACCTCTAAATGACAAACTACCTATACCTCTATATGACAAACTACCTATACCTCTATATGACAAACTACCTATACCTCTATATGACAAACTACCTATACCTCTATATGACTAACTACCTATACCTCTATATGACAAACTACCTATACCTCTATGTGACAAACCACCTTTACCTCTAAATGACAAACTACCTATACCTCTATATGACAAACTACCTATACCTCTATATGACAAACTACCTATACCTCTAAATGACAAACTACCTATACCTCCATATGACAAACTACCTATACCTCCATATGACAAACTACCTATACCTCTATATGGCAAACTACCTATACCTCTATATGAAAAACTACCTATACCTCTATATGACAAACTACTTATACCTCCATGTGACAAACTACCTATGCCTCCATGTGACAAACTACCTATACCTCTATATGACAAACTAACTATACCTCTATATCACTAACTACTTATACCTCTAAATGACAAACTACCTATACCTCTATATGACAAACTACCTATACCTCTATATGACAAACTACCTATACCTCTATATGACAAACTACCTATATCTCTATATGACTAACTACCTATACCTCTATATGACAAACTACCTATACCTCTATGTGACAAACTACCTTTACCTCTATATGACAAACTACCTATACCTCTAAATGACAAACTACCTATACCTCTATATGATAAACTACCTATACCTCTAAATGACAAACTACCTATACCTCTATATGACAAACTACCTATACCTCTATATGACAAACTACCTATACCTCTAAATGACAAACTACCTATACCTCTATATGACAAACTACCTATACCTCTAAATGACAAATTACCTATACCTCCATATGACAAACTACCTATACCTCCATATGACAAACTACCTATACCTCTATATGGCAAACTACCTATACCTCTATATGAAAAACTACCTATACCTCTATATGACAAACTACTTATACCTCCATGTGACAAACTACCTATGCCTCCATGTGACAAACTACCTATACCTCTATATGACAAACTAACTATACCTCTATATCACTAACTACTTATACCTCTAAATGACAAACTACCTATACCTCTATATGACAAACTACCTATACCTCTATATGACAAACTACCTATACCTCTATATGACAAACTACCTATACCTCTATATGACTAACTACCTATACCTCTATATGACAAACTACCTATACCTCTATGTGACAAACTACCTTTACCTCTATATGACAAACTACCTATACCTCTAAATGACAAACTACCTATACCTCTATATGATAAACTACCTATACCTCTAAATGACAAACTACCTATACCTCTATATGACAAACTACCTATACCTCTATATGACAAACTACCTATACCTCTAAATGACAAACTACCTATACCTCTATATGATAAACTACCTATACCTCTATATGACAAACTACCTATACCTCTATATGACAAACTAACTATACCTCTATATGACTAACTACTTATACCTCTAAATGACAAACTACCTATACCTCTATATGACAAACTACCTATACCTCTATATGACAAACTACCTATACCTCTATATGACAAACTACCTATACCTCTATATGACTAACTACCTATACCTCTATATGACAAACTACCTATACCTCTATGTGACAAACCACCTTTACCTCTAAATGACAAACTACCTATACCTCTATATGACAAACTACCTATACCTCTATATGACAAACTACCTATACCTCTATATGACAAACTACCTATACCTCTATATGACAAACTACCTATACCTCTATATGACAAACTAACTTTACCTCTAAATGACAAACTACCTATACCTCTAAATGACAAACTACCTATACCTCTATGTGACAAACTACCTATACCTCTATATGACAAACCACCTATACCACTATATGACAAACTACCTATACCTCTATATGACAAACTACATATACCTCTATGTGACAAACTACCTTTACCTCTAAATGACAAACCACCTATACTTTTATATGACAAACTACCTATACCTCTATATAACAAACTACCTATACCTCTATATGACAAACTAATTTTACCTCTAAATGACAAACTACCTATACCTCTATACGACAAACTACCTATACCTCTATGTGACAAACTACCTATACCTCTATATGACAAACTAACTACACCTCTATATGACTAACTACTTATACCTCTATGACAAACTACCTATTCCTCTATATGACAAACTACCTATATCTCTATGTGACCAACTACATATACCTCTATATAACAAACTACCTATACCTTTATGACTTTTTATACCGCTATATGACAAACTACCTATACCTCTAAAGTTACACTTAGAAGTTAAATAATACAGTAGTTTGGGAAAAATTACGATGGAAAATACCCGAAGGCATACAATATCTTGTAAGTAATATTTTTTGGCTCTAAAAATAAGCAATTATGCGTAAAAAATATTTTTACAAACAAACATTTTCTTCCTTTTTGCGGCACATATGTGTTTCCTAGAGATTATTAGAAAATATAGTTTTCTTTCGTAGCGTTGCACTTTTGTCCAGCACAGCACTTTTTGTGTGCATTGTAGTTACCTGCTGACAAAACCGTCTCTGTTTATTCGATGCAATAGCTTTATTATTGCTTTAATCATGTTTAACCTTAGCATCTATAGTCTTCCTTCATCAGTGCTGTCAATGTACATCGCACTGGACTTTATCAAACAATCGCAATATTGTTTAGATTAATATTTCACAGTTATGAACAAACAAGATAATAACATTTATACCGACTTTATAATAAGGTGACTGAAAATGGCAGGAGACAAATAAAGACTGAGTTCAGGAAAGCCTGCTTTTACACAGGGGCGGATGCAGCCTCAAATGAAAGGGGGGGGTCCAAATTCGGCCACCATGCCGACCTCGCAGAGGTCGTATTACAGCAGGGGGTCTGGGCTCTGAACGAAATGGTGTAAAATCCTGCATTCTGACGATTTCCTGACACCTAAAACATGTCCGTTAAAATGTCATTTTGTTATGCTAAAACAAAAAAAAGAAGGCTTTTTTCAAAACTTTTCATGCTTGTCAAAACGAAAGGGGGGGGGTCCGGACCCCCTGGACCCCCCCTCTGGATCCGCCACTGTTACACCAGCCTTCTAGTTTATTTTAAATTTCAAATCCAATCTTTGCTATACAATATTTCTTTAGATGGTTTAATATGTTTTTATTCGTTTCTATAAAAGTGAAAAATCATGATGAAATATGACGTTGAACTGCAAAAATGCTTGGATGATGTTAATTTTTCATGTAATAATAAATATTTTTGGTATATAGATTTACGGAAGTTAATAGAGGGAGACCATTTCTTTCCTGGATGAATCTGTATATTTCGGTAATAGCACAATTCCGGATGTAAAATCGAAAACCAGAATAGAAAGCTATTTTAAGTGTACAATTTCGACTTTGGTAAGATGAAATAAACAAATGTTATTATTTTAATAATTTACATTAGTTTCAATTCAAGAATATTTATGATTTAATATATGACCAAAAAAATTCTATGGTGCCCAGCTTTACAATCCGATAATTCAATTTAGTTCAAGTAGAGGACAGCTTCACATAGGGCTTAGATGTAAAAAGTTCAGATGCCTTCTTTTTAGAAATTGCAATTCTCATTCAAAGAGAATGTACATCAGATAGTCCTTTACATGTGTGTGATTTTCATTTCGATCTAAAATCCACGATGCAGTACTTTATGTTGTTAAAAATAACCTACTGTGATTTTTTTAATTGCTTATCTGGTCCTCAACACGTACAGTTTTTAAGTCACTCTAAAATTAAAGGAACACTTTTGCATGCATGTTTTTAAATATCAGATCATCTGAAACATCTGCCATATTGTCCAGACAATCTCTATTTTGCATTGAAGCCGATGCACAAAAAAAAGAAAAAAGAAACGTTTTATTATGATACAGTCTTTAATCAACGCATGAAAGTAGGGCCAATAACACTATTGGGTCTAAACCAATAAAACATTAACACATGCTGTTCATGTAAAACTGGAACAATATACTGACTTTAATGACAATTACACAATTGTGTGATGTAGAGAAAAATTATACAGACGATTAACAAAAAATGGAAGGAGACTGTTTTCCTGTCTTAGAAAATACAGATTTTAACAGAATCTTAGGTAACAAGGATTCCCACAGTACAAACACTTAGATGAGTATATTAACTTCATACTTTGCTAGAAAAGAGAGGTTAATATTGATAATAAATGTTGACTTTTTTGTCTACGTCTACTTTATCCCTCGGTAACAGCCATACAATTTTCCTTGAGTATCCAGAAAATAAGGATCATCATATTTCACTGTACCTTTTCAGTTATATGCACCTGGATATGTATTAGGTAATAAAATAGTTATTTAATGGGTATTCAGGAAATAGACCGGAAGTATTTTTTCTTGGGTAATGGCAACAGCTTAGTGATCTATTGCCCTTAGCATTTTCAACAAGGGTGTTAGGCGGATAGATTATCACGTAAGAAAAATTATCAACCCTAACACCTGAGTTAATGGACAGTTTAATCGTATTATACTGAATAACTATTATCTCAATAAAAAACGTGAAAAACCACTGGACCCTAAGTTCCAGGGAAAATGCTAGTTTGTCTTCTAGTTGTTTTCCAAATAATAATTGACAATCAGTTATATATTTGTTGTGTCTGACATGTTTGCACAGAAATGGAAAAATCTAAACAAACGACATGTAAGTAAAGTTCAGCTGAAGTGGGTGTTAATTTTCAAGGTCGGCGATCTGAGCGGGAGATATTTTTTTTTTACATCAAGTGTAAACTTCTCCTGGAGCGGGTGATAATTTTCTGGATCGGCAATCTCCGATCTGAGCGGGTGTTAATTTTTTAAATATCAGTCTTGTGATGAAGGCGAAAGGAATTAACACCCGTTGCTATAATGGGCGAGGAAATAATCGGAATCAGTAGAAATAAACACATGCTCACTGTCCAATAAAAAGACAGCATTTTTGCATGAAGTATAATTAAATGTATATATATAACCCAATTTGTAGATTGTCGCGCAAATTTTATTAATTCACCCATTTATTACCTGATCTGTAACAAAAGTATTCCAAACGAATTAAAAACCAAGGCAATAACCTAATAACATATCTATGCATCATCTTTACTTTTTCAAGTAATTGGTCAAGAAATTGTCAAAAAGAAAAAAAAACTGCATTACCCCTTTTATGTTTCCAAAGCTTTGGCTGCATAAATAGATTTAAAAAATATTCTAATTTCTGCTCAATTTATTGTTAGCATTATATCTGTAACGTCAGCTGTAGCTATGTTAGCATTATATCTGTAACGTCAGCTGTACCTATGTTAGCATTATATCTGTAACGGCAGCTGTACCTATGCTAGTATGATCTTTGTAATTTGCAGTTGATTTTAAATTATGATAATAATAATAATTATAAAATATGAAGCAAAAACTTCTTATTGAAAGTTATGTTAAAAATTCATTATAGTCATTGCTACTGACGACAAATATTTCATGGAAGATATTAATGTACAAAAAATGCACCACAGAAGCTGTCAGAAAAGAACGATAACTCATATCACCTGTAATTTTCCACATTACTAAGAAAATGTTTACAAACAGCACTTTTAGAATTGAAATTTAATATTTTACCGTTATGTCTTCCTAACTTTCAAGAAGGCATTTTGTTAATAGTTTACATATGACAGGTTTTTATCTACAACCTTCATAATTTCAGCTTAGCATGGACAAGCGGAGTAACACTTAATGGAAATGAAATTAATCCTTAAGTTGGCAATACGATCTAATAGTACTAAATCTAATGAATCTTTGGTCATTATAGCATTAAAACAATATAA
This sequence comes from Limnoperna fortunei, assembly GCA_944474755.1. Lineage (NCBI taxonomy): Eukaryota > Metazoa > Mollusca > Bivalvia > Mytilida > Modiolidae > Limnoperna > Limnoperna fortunei. The sequence continues at coordinate 25,435,161 of OX104118.1, forward strand.
TGTTAAAATATCGGGCTACCTTTTTATTAATTTAACAATAAACGAATGTCTAACATATAATGAGTAATAAGCAAATAAAGACGTCCAAATCAAAACCAACCATATGGCTTCATAATGTAACAATTTTAGGTTTTTAATAATTTAAACATAAAAATACATAAAATTTTAAACAATATAAAACAATTTGTAACAATATGATTAATTTTAAATACAAAACATATTCAAAATAAACGAATTAGTAACGCGCAACAATAGATTGCCTACGTGCTCTCAAAATTATGTGTTTCAAAAACCAAGACACGGTTAAAACATAGTTGACATATCCCTATAATTAGCTTATTCGCCAAATGCTGTCGTTCGAACTATGACAAAAGCAGAACATTTCAACTGAACCAATACGTATATATGTAATAGGAAAAATTATTATTCTTTGTTTGCTATAACGCGAAAATAAAGCGAGCGAAATGAATTAATCACATCGCCCCAAATTAAAAAAAACCAAACACATATAACACATATTTGACGAAGTCATAATTTGTATGGTAATAGAATCGTTCGTTTTTACTTGAATAAGTACACACGCAGTGGAACGTTAGTCACGCCATTTCCATCAATCATCAGTTTTTATGTCGCCAGGATTCTATAGTTACCAGTCATCAGATGACGATTATAAGTTAGTTTTGCTGCAATTTAATAATATAATTAGTTGCAAATCGTTTCGACGTCAAATATTTTTGCAACGTCGTACGCACTATTTCTCATAAGACTGGAACTAAGAAGATTTTAATATGTAATAAGAACTCCTAGTGTGGCCGTAATATAATATCAATGTAAGAAATATGAAGGAAGTTATAATGTGTCTCAGACTGGCTGTTTATTGCTATTTAGAGATTAATAACGACAAAAAATAGTCAGGTGTTTTATAGGATAGTTTCCATTGCTTCAGAATAACTCTCAATTTGGATGACATGTAAGGAGTTAAGACTGGGTAGTAATAGCTATGTTGTTATAATTTGCATCTGCATTGATTTGTGATTTTAATTTTTATTTGTGGAGAAGCCGGAAAACCGGGGAACTACCCGATCTTTGGCAAGTAATCGTTAATTATGATTAGAGCCTGTTCTGATTGAATTCAGAACTCATAACCTTAGTTCTTGACATGCCGGTGATTATAAGTAGATAACTAACCTTTTATAGGTTGTTATCTGGAATGGACAACTTAGCAACGACCAGTATGGCTCCATAGTAGTTATATCTATATAACAATATTATTTCAACACAGAAACTCGGTAATAATAGTTCGTCCAAAAACTACAGCCGCTGTGTCATGGTATTTACGTGGTATTTACATGTATTGTTTTAAGTGGTTACAAATTCATAACAGCAGCAGAGGAGATATTATGTGGTTGGTAGTTATATATACTGAAAGAGTAGCTATAAATAATCCGAACGGGATATCGGTTACTTATAAAATACATGTATATTTGTCCTACGTTGCTATCAATTGGTATCTTATAAATCTAGAACGATACATGCGCATTCTAGAGAAGTCAATCAACTAAACTTTGTCAATTAAAGATCTATACACAATCCAAATCATTGTGCACAAACATACACGTACTGTCAGTCACATTTTACGTTTAAATGTCTACAGAGAAATCTTTTTATATTATAAACATTGGAGTTTCAAATGTATTTTAATTGTCCTTGTTTATGTACGAAGAAAAAAAAATGTCCCGAATGGGCTTTAAGAAACTGCACGCATATCTTGCATGACGAACTCCTCTAAACGGAGGAACATAAACGCGTACATGAAAAACAAAAACACAGACACAAATCCTTTTCATCCTGTGAATAATGCACACAGTAATAATTTTCAATTCATGGTCGTTGGATTGACAACAGTGAAAACCTAATCTTGAGCACGGAACAACTTGTGATTTGACAGTCGATAGAAAGATACACACAATGTATACAGTACTACTTAAAAGTTGTTCACTCCAATTAAAACGCAGCCACGATAGTCACGTGAACTAAGTCTAAACTCTATCGCGAGCTCGACAGAATTGGTTAGATGCGAAAAAAGATACTTCGTTTAGTATACTGATCAAGAAACAATGAATCAAACATAGAATGGAAATTAATTAAAGCGCTAGAAGTATAGTTAACATACTATAGAGATATATAAGTACATAAAGTCCGAGGGGCCTCGGTGGCCGAATGGTCAAGGTAGTTCGTCTACTATTGATCACGTGGTCTGTCAACACTGAGATTGCGGGTTCGATTCTCACTGCAGGCAGGGTGTACTCGACTCCAATCTTAATTGACAAGGATTGCCAGTTTTCCTACCGCAGGTCGGGGGTTTTCTCCGGGTACTCCGGCTTCCTCCCCCAATAAAAACTGGACGCCATGATATAGCTGAAAGATTGCTGAAGGTGGCGTTAAACACCATCAAACAAACAAACAAACATAAAGTCCGATAGATTAAATTACAGAAATAGTTGTACAAATATATGTGCACAACCGGGACGCATAAGGAACCAATTTATTTAGTTTGCTTAGAATAGGAATCTTCGTTTCTTACTAAAACCACTTTGAATAAGACATCTAAACCATTTTTAGATTTGACGTAATATATTAGTGCAGAACAGCGAAATTATGATATCCACGTCTTCATCAATCGCTGGACGTTATGGTCATTTTTTGCACACACAAAAATCAACAGCTTTACATGTATTTATTGTAAAAACATGTAAATAGACCAACTGCTAGAAGCAAGCTTCGCAAACAAAAATCAATTGTGCAAATGAGATACCCCAAATATGGAGCGCTACCACTAGAAAACACAATTCTCCCAGTACATAGTACCCGTAACATAAAATTAAGAGACGATATAAATACTTGGTAATTAGTCATGACAGAACATACTTCGTCATCAATGACTCCAAACCTAATACTAAATATACTGAAGACCAAATCTGTCACATGTTAGATTTACTGATTGACAACATATTCGTCAGGTTTGGAGTACATGTTTTTCAACACACTGTTGGGTATTCCTATGGGTACTAATTGTGCTCCTCTCCTCGCCGACCTGTTTTTGTACTCTTATGAGGCTGAGTTCCTAGAAGGCCTACTGAAGAAGAAAGAAAAAACTCTGGCCCAGACCTTTAGTTTCACATTCCGCTATATTGATGATGTTTTGTGCCTCAATAATTCTAAATTTGGTGACTATTTACATTGAATTTATTCTAGCGAGCTTGAAATTAAAGACACTACAAATACACTAAGGTCAGCCTTTTACTTACACCTACTTCTAGAAATAGACTTAGGAAAACTACAAACTAGACTCTACGACAAGCGTGATGAATTCAACTTTCCAATTGTCAACTTCCTGTTCATCGACAGCAACATTCTAGTAGCCCCAGCGTATGGTGTGTACATTTCAGATCTAGATCCTGCGATCGCAATTCCGATATTCTAGACCGATCCCTGCTGTTGACCGCTAAACTACTCAAACACGGATTTGAACTGTACTTAGGTTTATGTTATCTATCCAGAAGTTCTATGGTCATCACCACTACTTAATTGATCGTTATGGGAAATCAGTGTCTCAAATACGATGACATTTTCGCTAAGTCATAGGTAGTGTTTCCTATTCCTGAATTTTACTTTTCCCTAGACAAGACAATGAGTAACTTGACGGGTGTCTAATTAGAAGCAGGCACTGCTTACTCGTCCGGAGCACCTGAGTGCACCTATGGTTTTTATTGGGTTCGGGTTACTCTCTTTCTGTGTTTTATGCTTTTGGATTTTGTGTTGTGTTTGTCTATATCGGGATTTGTAACTGTCTCTTGGCTTTTGGCTCTTGTTGTTCGGTCGGTTTTCTTTGCTATTTTCTTATACTTCAGCTTTATACTATTTTATTTTACTATTTTATTCTACAAATTTCTATACATTTGGTGTAATATCCCGAAAAATATTCATATCCACTCCGTCCATGTTTATTGATTGTGTATATAATGCATGTGAATTTATTCAGAACAAGTTTAGCTTTTCTAAAAATCTAACCGTCTCTTAGATTCATTTCCCATTTTATGGGTATTATTAAAGTATCTGTTGTTTGTAATTTATATGTTGTATAGATAAGCAATGTACCATTTAAGGACATTGTTTACGCTAAACAATTAACTAATGGTGCTTGAGAGATTTAAATAACTACCGTCACTTCGCACGTGGTTTAAAAAAAAAGGAAACAAAAATTGACTCCCTAAACAAATGTTCATAATGAGCGTAAAAATATGTGTTGTTCTATTTTTATCAATATCAGAACGCAAATAAAGATAAAGAAAATATCATTTGTTTCCCAAATTTTAAAAGTAGGGATATTTTGGTGCAATTTTTACATGTTAATTGTTCACTGACCAAACTGTATACGGAGTAAATGACTTTCTCTTCCTTGATAGGGTGGTTCATTAAATCTATAAATATCTTTGTCATATCATTGGTTTACGTCAGGATCGCACTAGTATGTGTTATAAAATTTCGATATATTCTAATATTGGGTTGAATCAGGATTGTAATCAGTATTTTTGTGCAGTAATTGTTCGTTTCACATAATGACTCCTATTTCATTCAGTGCACTCATCATTTGACTATGTTTACCGTCTCCCATAGGAGACGGTAATGAAGATAATGTTTCAGGTATAACAATAGTAAATGTGTACCAGTAACAGTTTTCCAGATTGTCTACCCTACATTAAGTACAACACTGAATATTACGTTGTGTTCTGATTTGGTCAATAGTGTTTACATTTGTACACTTTTTTTGTCTGTAATCACCTGCATAAATAATTTTAAATTTAAAATTTTACTTATTTCTTGCTATATAAAATTTTTTGTAATTTTTAAAACAATTTAGTATTTTTACATTCACTGTGGGAACGTCTCAAAATGTTCCAACTAGTGAAAAAAGGAATTGGTCTCGGATATACATGGCATATATTTTTTTATGTTGAATGAAAGTTTATCAATTTCCTAGCTCAGGCGACTGCTGAGGAATGTTAGAAAGGTATACAAATCACAGAAATGCTAGTATTTTCGACCATAGCCAAAACACTTACTATTGTTCTACCTTCAGCAATCAGGTCTTTGTTATTAACTGGATACGAGGATAAAAATGTTAATTTGGCGACGACGATGATGCTCTTTTGAAGAGAAAGAAAAAGGATTTACAAAGAAGTCTGAAGTAGAATCGAATTAATCCCCTTTTTGCTTGAACATGCACAATACACGCACTCACTGCATGAAAATAAACTGTAATGTCATCGCTACCATCATTTTTTCCTTTTAATGTACACGACCAAGGTTCCACAAATGGGTGAAACGATTAAACAATTTATTAATAGCCGTGAATGTTAAGGTTAATTATGAAAGACAGAAAACATTATTACTGCACTACATGCTGGGGATAAAGTTCACGACATGCATTCCATAACTGACCATACCCCCTTACGTAAGGGACGGTGAACATGATGTTTATAAACAAACAGCAGATGCCTTAAATGCATATTCTATTCCAAAGAGAACCAAAGAATTTAACACTTACAAGTTAAGACAACGCAAACAAAACCCTATTGACTAAATAGACGCATATCAAACAAGGCTGCAAAACTTGACAGAACACTGTGAATCTCCAAATACAATGAAATACAAATGAAATGAAATTAAATCACAAATCGTTCAATCATGCAATTTATCAAGAATACGTCGTAGAGAATGAATCTGCTTATGCACTCAACGCAAAAGGTAGATTTAAACATTTTAGAGGCTGAAGTCAACCCCACACCGAGGACCTAGAACACACCATGGGACCACAAGAATAAGACCAGAACATTCAATTAAATATCAAGCAAACCAACATGTCACAACTGCGAAGGTAGTTTTTCTCATGCTATCATTTCTCAAAGGTCTGCAGATCAGCCAAAAAGTCCTTACAATGAAAGCAACTACAAATAATATACAAGAACAAACGAACTATTCAAGTTAGGATAAAAAATACTAGTTTGGAATCAGCAAACAAAAAAATGGTAAACAACCAAAGGCAAAAATTTACATAAACATTACATATCTCGAATAAGTGGTAAATACAGAAGCCACGGTTAACATTCTGGATAAAACCACTTTGTCAAAACTACACGAAACTACACAAAACAAGCTCAAATATTTTCCCGTATGGGTGGGGACAACTTATTGGAATTATTGGCTTTTGACACAAATATAAAAAAGTCATTTACAACACACATACCAGAGGCACAGTCTACGTAGTGAAAAGAAACTATGGCTCCTTTCTTATACAGTTACTTAACTGCAGTCGAATTAAACATAGTTCCAACGGCCAGAGTTATTCTTACCACTGGAATTGATTGCATGATAAACGAGTATAAATATCGTTTTCAAAGCATAGGGAAAATCAAAGACCTTCAAGCAAAAATCTTCAATGATATGACGGCAACCTCCAGTTACACAATAAACCCCACCGTAGAATCCTTTCCATATGCAAAAGAAAGTAGCAGAAGAACTACAAAGACTTGGAAATTTAGACCATCATAGATAATGTTAAAGGTCCTACTTCATGTGTGTTGCGTATCGTAGTAGCGCCAAAACCGAAAAATCCTGATGAAATAAGAATATGCGTCTGTAAAAATCAAGTTGTGCAGAAGGTGATGCAACTTATAACTAACTATAGATGACATTATTGTATAGTTAACTGTTTCACAAGTATTTTCGAAGCTTGACTTTAACTCTGGTTATCATCAAGCTGAAGTACACCCGGACTCTAGATATATTACAACCTTTACAGAAGGTACAAGAGATTGATTTTAGGAATCATTTCTGCTGCAGAGAAATTTCAAACAATAATCAGAGACTCATTAGACGGACTATCAGGTGTCAAGAACATCAGTAACGATATTTTACTATACGGAATTGATCAAATGAACATAATGTAAGACTGAGTTTTTCAGCGTCTTCGAGAAAGAAACATAAAACTAAACAAAGGGAAATGTGGATTTAATAGAGACATAGTTGAATTCTTTAGTTGCGTATTCTCAAAAGAGGGAGTAGCAGCTGATCCAAAGAAACTGTATGCAATCAAAATTGTAGAACCACCAAAGAAGGATAGATGTTTGCTAGGACTTGCTGCCTACGTATCTCGGATTATATAACGGAATTTGCTATCATCTCTGAACCCTTTATACTATAAGTCACACCCCCGTGGAGTGCATTGTTTTTGCTTGAATTTTTATTGTTCCACATTTTAATTTTCATTACAAAAATCCAGTGAAAAAATGTAGTCACAATAACCTGCCCATGTTAAATACTATGCCTCTGTTGTTTACACGTCACGAACACTATTTCTCGAGGAAATAATTGTTAATTTCAGAATATACCCTTTTTGATCTTGAAAAGGAGCATAAGCTGGACCATACGCGGTAAGTGTCATAATTTACGATTGCCGCATTGTAATACCATTTTCGTTTGGACAAAGATTAGTAAAATTTGCACACAATGAACATCAAGGACTAGTTAAAACTAGCAAAAACTTCTTAGAGAGAAAGTATGGTTCAAGGCATAAACAACATAGTCGAAAACAATTTATTAATGTGCCTAGACAGCACGCCGTCCAACAATACTGAACTTTTGATAACGTCAAAACTTCCGAGGGGTTTATATATCAGCAGATTTCTATGCATCGCTTGAGACTGCTGAGCATTATTTACTAGTAGTGATTTCCTTTTGTATAAACAATACTGTCAACAAGTGCGAAAACTGTTAATGCGGCATTCCGAATACGTTGAAGACCGATGATGGCCCACCATTTCAGAGTTACGAGTTCTCCACAATTCTCCACAATATTTGGGATTTCAACACAAGAGAATAACACTGCTTTGGCCAAGAGCAAACGGAGAAGCAGAGCGTTTCATGAAAACTATTGGGAAAAACTGTCAAAGCTGCGAAACTGGAAGCAATAAAGGCACTCTTTTCTACGGAATTTCCGTGCAAATCCGCATAGCACAACAATTGTGGTACCAGCTACAGCTATGTTTAAAAAAACATCAAAACCAAAATACATTTTTAAACAAAGGTTAAGCAATAGGTATTCAAAAACACGATTAACACGACAAAAACAAAAAGAAGAATTATTCAGATTTATTCAGACACAGAAAATAACAATAAATATTCTCATTTGAAAGGAGGTGATTGTGTATTAATTACAAAACATCCAAATAATATATTTCTACTCCGTACAAACCTACACAGTACAAAATTGTTGATAAAAAAGGTTTGCAAATTACTGATCAAGGCGATAATCACAGGCTTTCTCGAAATTCGTTTTATTTCAAGAAAATACCGACAACTGGCGACCTACGGTGAATGATAATGATCATGATATTGACAAAACCGATGCTAATGTGCCGCAGAAAAATACACCACCATGGGTTTGTATACAATGCATGTAAATCTATATATAGAATATAGATGATGTGTCAGCAATCAGCTCTTTGTTATTAACTGGATACTAGATTATTACATTTGTGTGTATTATTCCAGTCTAATCCGACATTTGCCAGTATACCAACTTTCCTTTACGATGATACCAATCGAGTACCACCCTTCTATTCTTCTATCAAGAATACCACCCTCTCAGACCGAAAAAAGATCATACTCTTTCCGTTGAGAAGGCCAGTTTTTAATATGAACGTTACTTCGGCCCAGACACAATTTAATCAGGCGAGGATGATGGTGCACCCTTTTTAACGATTAAAGATGCGGAAGAAATTCGGGTTGTTTATACAGTAGTCAGTATAATATAAAACATACAGCCTGCAATTGAGGTTGGTATACTAGATCACCACACCTGGGAAATAATACCACCCTCAGGCTGTTTCTTCCTATATTTAATCTCATTTCATTGTAAACCACCTTCCCTACCATCTTTATGTAAAAAATACCAGCCTCTGTAGAATACCACCCGGTTAGACCGGAAATGGATCATACCCTTTCCGTTGCACAGTCATCGATGATTATTGGTTATAGAAAAGGTGATATAAATGTGCTTGTAGTTTATTCAGTATCCAGCATAAAATAACAGAATAACAGATCACCACATTCGGAAAAGAATATTGCCCTCGACGTCGTCCTTCGTTTGGTAATCTAGTATACATCAGTTCCAGGCAGTATGTATATACTTGTATATATTCAAGAATACAGTGACACGATAAAATGTTATCTAAATCGTACACTTTTGTTTACGATATTTCATATTTCACACCATTTCTCCTCCAAACAATTTTTATTTCGTTTTAGTAATAATGTCTATCTACCATAATCCTAGAATAAATATCACAAATTACAGCATTAGATCTCGAGCTTACGGGTTTATTTAGAAGGACACGTACATGTCAATTAAAATTATTTATGACGGGTTGTGGAATTGGTATCAAGTAAACAATCAATTGATTCCATTGTCATTGGATCGCTTGTCTAGTAAACGTCTCATCCGTCAACAAATTTAATTAAGGTAGACAGTTGCTTTTATCTATTGCACGTCTTCTATTATGACACATCCTTTACCGTAAATGTTACAAAGAAAATGTCACTATCTTCTCATTTTTACAAAACTTTAATCAGGTAAGTACCATTTATTTAAAAATGAAATGAAAACGTCTTTTTTAACAAGACACTTTAGAATTGTACAAAATGCGTGTGTAGGTTTCAATCCCTACAAAATATACAAAACAGAGCACTCCTCATACAAAACGTATGTTACTGCCTGGTTAATCTAGAAATTATTGATCACATAAAATATCCATGCAAAAAAAAAGCTTACTCTAAGCTACAAATATGGCTGAGCTTCATTGATTATCGCCTACTGTATAAGTTTGCCGTTTTACCGTTGGGTTAACAAAATTAGACCTGAATTGTTAGTTAGGACGTCTTAACTGTGGAAATCGTACATGATATATTTTATAATAATTTTGAAAACTTTTGACAAAGTACATTCGAATTTTAACCTTCTTTTTATTGAAGAGCCATTTTTCAAAACATAGAAAACCTTGTTTTAGAATGCTCTCTTGAACCATTATAAAGATAAACTAAATGGTGGTACATTGTAAGAATCTGGTAAATGCCTTTATTATGTCCTAGACGTAAAATGCAGCAAGACCTCTTGGAAAATGTAAAATTATGTTAATGATAAGAGGCTAAAAATTGCAAGTCTATTGTAAACAAACAGGACACTATAAAATTCAGTTCTAATTACCTTGTCCTTTAAATTAAATTATTGTTAGCGGATTTACAACTAACCCGTAACGAAAAAGCAAAAGGTTTAAATGTTCAGGGTATTAAACTTGTATATTTTGTATATTGTATTATTTTGTTTACTGAGTGGCTTTTATCTCTTCATAAGGGACATTACTTCTATAAAAATTTCGTGAAAGTAGTAATTAGCTAAAACTCAAAATCCATATGCTAGTGACCTTGAAACGGAATCGGGTTATGATCATACCGGAAATAACTTACATATAAAGTATGAATTGAGCAAACAAATAAGAAAAAGGTTTATCAAATGTGCAATGATTGCATGAAAAATATGTTTGTTTGTTTGATGGAGTTTAACGCCACTTTCAGCAACTTTTCAGCTATATCATGGCGTCCAGTTTTTATTAGGGGAAAAAGCCGGAGTACCCGGAGAAAACCCCCGAACTGCGGTAGGAAAACTAGCAATCCTTGTCAATTAAGCATGAAAAATAAAGGTAAGTGAAAAAGGGGTGTATTTGACAGTTTCTAAACGTAACTGGAACTTAATAAAATGTTAAAGTGGATTGAGGCCGTGTAAAACAGAAATGTAGGCTAATTTTAATAGATATCAATGGTCTTTTTTTTGTTTCGGGAATGTTACCCCTGTAAGCAACAATTCTCAGGACAGTCGCTTAAGTTTTCCATGTGATATATTACTATCACTATATATTACTAGTCCTAAGCGTGCTGTTCGATACTCGAGAGTCCATTTTATTGCATTGAAATCGGTCACTGTAACAGTTGCCTCACTATAGTGCTCGTAAAGAAATTTCTGCTGAAAAATAACCATTCCGTAAATGGCCAATTTCATGCTGAGATGACCAAGCGCACTCATCTCTACTCGTTGCTACAATTCAGAACGTCTGAAACAAGAGCGTTGATCATGACAAAGTTTTTATTCGGCGTTTTTGTTTTGGAGTTCTGATTTAATGAAGGTAGAATATTGAACAATGAAGAGTAAAAGTTTTTGATTTACAAAAGAAATAGATACTTTTATGCGTTTTTGGAAAAACCAATGTGATCTTTCCCTCCTGATAGAAATTATTATTTCTTTTAGCTCGTCGCGCTGCGCGCCACTCGCAAAAAGACATTAATTTTTATCACCTGTAGAAGATCATTCGGTCTTTCCCCAAAACGTCTGTAAGTACCTTTTTACATTAATCGGTCTGGAATTCAATGTGATAATAGATATCGGTATTACTACAAGTATCTTATACGTAGTCAAGTTAAATAGTTTGTAAAATTAATTAAAACTTGTACATGAATTTATTGCGCAGTTAAAATCAATTATATACATTTTAGACATGTTCTATAAATAAAATCCAGTTATTCCATAAACATTGGAAAAGTAAATATGCATAGTACAACTAGAAATAAAGGAAAATCTTATTTACAACACACTATAGCCCAAAGCAATGAATTGTCTCGACAGTTTCCATCATCGTATAAATCACTGTTCAATAATATACGAAACTTGATAAAATTTTGATGAAATAGCTCTCATGTTACAAGAGACATAAGGTTAGGACAAACAACCTATAAACAGATACGAACAATGAAGAAAAGAATCAATCTTTTTATGCTGCCTGCAGTGAAAATGTTGCTGTATAGCTGTTATAATGTCAATTTTAAAACCTTGATAAACAATTTTAAAGCTTCTGCTTAAGAATTAATTCTTTCGGTAATTCGATATGGCATTCCATACTTCTACCTACGACTAATGTTTTTGGATTAATTTTATTTATGATATTATTTTTAATGAAATTTTGTTTTACTAAAAGAAACCAACAACTGACAAATATAATTGATAACTATTTCATAACCATAAAAATAAGATATGGATTTAATTAAATGTTTAAATAATGATTTTCATATTTCATTAAACAAGGTGCAACTCGGTTATTGAATCCTATAGTTTGTACAATGCTACTGCAATGTAATCCTAAGATGTTTTCTTCGCAGCGGAAATGACAGTTTGACTGTGAAACAAACAATTCATAACGGAAGCAAGTTCAGCAGCAATTTAGGAAATAATTGGAACGTCAATGTTGACACGTTTTTCATAGCGCATTAATAGTTTGGTTTTGAGATGTCAGATTCAATGTTTTATTCTGAATTCCGCTGTTTGTGTTTTTATCAGTAATATTTAAAATTTAGAATAGAAATTCGTCAAGGATGCCTGTTTAGCAGATATATCGGATAAGATATTAGATTTATCCATTCAATTTATATTTTATATGAATGCTTCAAGTTAAAGTGATAAGACGGTTTCTCTGATTAGTTTGGGATTTAGTATATCGAAACATTTGTAATGTTTTATAATGGTTTACTGTGTGCTTTAAATAAATAAATAAATATAATAAGAATTAAACAATGTCATCTTTTTGTATATTTACCACACGTCATTGGGGCCTCGTTGGCTGAGTGGTCAAGATAGTTCGTCTTCTATTGGTCACGTCACAATTAGATTGCGTTATCGAGTCTCACTGCAGGCAGAATGTACTCGACTGCAATCTTAATTCACAAGGATTGGCAGTTTTCCTACCGAAGTTGGGGGTTTTCTCCCGGTTCTCCGGCTTCGTTCTCCAATAAAAACTGGACGCCATGATAGAGCTGAAAAATTGCTAAAACTGGCGTTAAACATCATTCAAACAAACAAACAAACTACACGTCATTTAACCATCAGGGTAAAAAGTTTTCTTTTAGTAAAGTATAATACACTTAACTTTTGTATGTTGGCAAAACACGACAGACTTTGCGGAACAGAATTAACAAACATCGATAAGATACTAACGATCCTCAAAATAGGAAGCTGTTTAATCAGTTTAATCAGCCAGATCTTGATCGGTGTTTGTCCATGAAAGTGCGCATCATAAACAAAATTCATTACCATACTAAAAGCCCCTTACTTAAAACTCCGTTCTTCAAACAGAGATTACATTTTTGGATCAGAAAACTAGGTACTGAAATGCCTTACAGTTGCTATGATAACATCAGAGGCGTTGAAAATTTATACAGCCCATCATGCAATGGAGTAAATGTAATGAGCCTTTTTAACACCAATTATAAAGACAAAAGAAGCCATGGACATAAAAAATACAAACTTCCCACCACCAAACAAAATTCGCAGAGTAATTCTTCCGTAAATGGCCGATTTCTGGTAGATGACCCAGTACAGATGAGCTCACGTGGACATATCTGTACTTGCTACGTCATCCAATCAAAACGCCAGAAACAAGAACGTTGTTATGGAAGCATTTCCGGCGTTCTGATTGGATGTCAGAGACAATAGAGTCTAAAACATGTAGAGTTGATAGGATATAGCAATATGAAAGTTGTTGGTTTACTGAAGAAATAGGTACTTTCATGCGCTTTTGGGAAAGCCCGTGTCAACTTTCACTCGTGTTAGAAATTCGATATGCCTTTTGGCTCGTTGCGCTGCGCTCCACTCGCGAAAAGACATAAAATTTCTATCACTCGTTAAAGATCAACCGGTCTTTCCCAAAAACGTATGGTAGAACCTATTAATCTTCCTCGAACAAGTATAATGACCTTTCTCATCTTAAACAACCCATTAGTTTACATTTTATTCGTACCACTCTCTTCTCTACGCCGGTCAACTGTTTAAAACATCTTAATGATTGTGCACTTGATGTTGTTGGACTAGCATCATTTGCGACATGGCGTATTTCCGTCTTTTCAAACTTGTGCGGACAAATCATCCTTCACGTGAAATTCATAAATAAATGAATTGATGCAGTTAGTATCAGCAATATTCTTTATAGAAAAGAAGTGAAAGATCAGATCTTTTCAAATTTCAAAAGTCAATCTATTCCTATCGTGTCTAATAAATATACCAACAATATTGCCCTAAAATCTTAAACTAAAAACAATCATTGCATAGACAATTAAACAAACCTGAAGCAACCTACTAAATGCACTTCTCATTCTCCTTTCATATACAATCCCTCTGGGCATGTCATTACTGGTGATATGAACATAATTGACCACTAGAATCTCAGAAACATTATTTCTCGTGGTCCAAAATTTAGAGAACCTCGACCAGTAGAATTTTTATTTCAAAACTATTTTTAGTTGAAGACTACACGATAGAACTTTGAGAGAATCAAACAAGACCCAGAATCAGATGCACTGTGTTACTGGACATTATTACAGCTTCTCCTGCATTCGGTGTCTATATTTCTCAATTAATCAGGTTTGCAAGAGCTTGCAGCGAGTATACTGATATTTGCAAACGTCAACTATTTCTTGGGGATAACCTTATAAACCAAATGTTACAAAATAAAAAGACTCGTACGATACAACTTCTTAGTCGAAAAATATTCTATCTCGTTTGAAAATACGGTTGCAGATAGTTTTCCCAATATTTGAATTAAGTGTACAGTGAATGTTCTACGATTATTGTTGGATACGCCTATTAGTTACTACTGGTATATGATACTAATCTATTTTAATCAAGTAACCTACTCACATTCTACAGTAATGGAAGCAGGGGGTTTGGCATGTCATAACACTTGGTTTAACCCACCATTTTTTTTTAAATGCCTGTACCAAGTCAGGACCATTGCTGTAGTTGCTGTATTTTTGGTTGTTGGTTCTAGAGTTTGCCGATATCTCGGATGTTGATTTGTGGATTGTCTTTTTTGACAGTTTCATTGGTGTTCGGAATTTTGTTCTTACCTTCATTGAATGCACATGATCGATACTTAACATATAATGTAAACTTATCATATTACTGATTGTTTCTCGGCATAAAGATATTTGAATGGTGATTAACTACTCTTTCAGCAATTTTGCATTAATTTCATGGCGTTCATTATTTTTGGAGGAAGCTGGAGCATCAGAGGAAACAACCGACCAAGGTAGGAAAACTAGCAATCCTTTCAGTTTAGATTGGAGTCGGATTCCTGTCAGAAATTAGACTTCACAGACCACGTGATCAATAGTAGATGATTTACTACCTTAATCACTTGCCACCGAGGCCACTCGACATATAAAGATATTTCAAGCTTATTACAATTAAGAGATTTTGTCGCCTCGTGGCAGTCGGAATAAATTAGATGCCCTTTAGTTCCGTTGTGCAAGTCAAAGCCAATTTTAGAGACAAAAATGATAGTCGACGCATTTAAATCTTAGAGATGATGTCAGTAAAAAGTATAAAGGAAACTGAATACACAACATTAGGAAAACACTGTTTAAAATGCATCAAACGGAAGAGACAACAAACAATAATGTAGAGGAAAGGTAAATAATTAAAGTGCTGTGACCTGTATCCAATCAGAATAATATTAGGCTATAACATGATATAGGAAAGTGTTGTATTCATCATGGATTTTTCAAACATACTTTTAAACAATCGGTTATTATCATAAAGAGACTTCGCAATTAGAGATTCATCTGAATATATTTTAAAATGGGAACTTATATAAGTAACACATTTTCATAAGAATAGTGTTGTGCTCAGTTGAACTAAAATGTCAAATCAATGCTAATTAAATGTGAATTGACAAAAATGTAGGCTATTCCAAAAAGGGTGCGGCACTGAAATTAGGGTCCCAATAAAAAACTGTGACGGAACCAGTGAATTTTACTCTCAATTCTATGGGATGTGCGTGTACGGTTAAAAATGTATTATCGAACCACTTTCATTGTGTTGTGCAAGTCATTATTACAATTGACCTAAATACTGTTGTGTATGGTTATTTGGTACGAGACCACAATTAATGAACTTTGCATCTCGTTGTCAACAAATATAGTTCCCCGATAAGAATAGGGTAGTTCTTTGTAATTTCTTTTGCCCTTTCTTGTTTTGATGCTACTTTTTGGGCTTATTGGAAAGAAGGATCTTGAAATTTAGTTTTTAAATTAAACATTTAATGAAATATGATGGATTAGGTCTAGTGGAAAAAGTGCAAATTTCCTGTTTTCAAAGTCTATCGGACTTCATCCTTGTCGATAGGGATGCTTCCAGAGCTTCAAAAAGAGTTAGTTGCGGTCAATTTTTTGTAATTGTGGATATATTAAGGAAGTGATATGGTACTCTAAGACCACCAAATGCCATTCAAAAATTAAGGTGGAATTTTTTTTAATTGACTTAATGTTATAATAAACAGAGAGGCCGTTTTAGTCGTGTTTTTATTCCATTTGCATGGCAATTTCACGAGAGAGAGAGAGAGAGAGAGAGAGAGAGAGAGAGAGAGAGAGAGAGAGAGAGTGTGTGTGTATATATATATATATAAGTCTAGAGAATTATGCAACGATACAAATATAAAGATGTTTCTACTATAAAATAGTTATATTAATAAATATGACAAAATTTTCGACCAACTGATGGCCTTCTTCAGTGTCAATATCAATATATAATAAACGATAAAATTGTTAATGGTTGGTAGCTTCCTTTAGAATATATATATATATATATATATATATATACGTCTACAAATTAAGCCCAACACTGTTTGAATTAGATTTTTAACACTGTCAAATTTTTTGCTTTCCCTCAGCGGGATTCGAACTCACACCGTTGTGACACTGTGGCACCAATTCGCCTGCACTATGTCCAGCGGTCTAGACCCCTCGGCCAAATCCGCTATATAAAAAATATAGCTTCATTAACCGGGGTGAATCTTAGACATAGACATAGTACGTGTGTACTAGCGTGTGACGATGGAATTTTCGTAACCAATACGTATTAATCTGACAGTAATCTAATTCAGCATTTTTGTATATATTATATAGGATGACAAAGTTACTTGTCATGCAGTCACAGTAAGTAAATTATATACAAACGTCTAAGTATTGTGACAACCATATAATATATCTATCCAGCGGATTTCTGAAACATCAGAAATACAGGGTTAATATCAAATATTTATATATACGTCTACAAATTAAGCCCAACACTGTTTGAATTAGATTTTTAACACTGTCAAATTTTTGCTTTCCCTCAGCGGGATTCGAACTCACACCGTTGTGACACTGTGGCACCAATTCGCCTGCACTATGTCCAGCGGTCTAGACCCCTCGGCCAAATCCGCTATATAAAAAATATAGCTTCATTAACCGGGGTGAATCTTAGACATAGACATAGTACGTGTGTACTAGCGTGTGACGATGGAATTTTCGTAACCAATACGTATTAATCTGACAGTAATCTAATTCAGCATTTTTGTATATATTATATAGGATGACAAAGTTACTTGTCATGCAGTCACAGTAAGCGGGCAAATAAAAGAAATGTGGCGTAACACCGGCGTGAGGGTTGTTTACAAATAAGTCAATATATACTTCCACCCCATATGAAATACGCAAACATTACACGACACATGGTTATATCTTGTAATCATGGTACATCAGTTCTAATGGGCATTCCTTGGCATAAAAATCATTTTCAAAAGTTTAATTACTGAATCTGCTGGTATAATAATCGTGTAATGCAAAGACGACCAAATAGGAAATAACTGGAGTTTATTTATGAGTATAACATAGTAAATTGTTCGAACGCAGAATTTAGTTACTATTTTTATCCAATCAGAATGCACGTTTGTCTTCAATTATTATTCGTTACTATGGGTCAGCGTCTTTTAGTTTAAACGTCAAAATTCGAAAATATACCGAAAAAAGACTGTTTGATTTAGCTTCAGACTAGCATTGCTTAAATTGACTTAATACCGTCAATAACAATTCAACTAAGAACAATCTATATTGCAACGTTCTATGTAATGGAGGACTTGTGGTCAGGGATGCACATTATTATTACAATTTGTCTAAGTATTTCCAGTAAGGTTTAAGCAAAGCAAAAACTATATCTCATGTGTAAGCCACGTGTATCGTCCGATTTCTGTTCAAGTTACACATTTGTAATAACCAAACTCTTGAACATTATAGCATAGTAAAAGTTCTCTTCTTCACACAGTGATAATATGGTTTAACCTGGCAACTTTGTTTCAACAGTATCACGCTGTAGTAATCGACAATCTAATATCAATGCAAGATATCCAATTTACCTTTAAATACTGGATCTTGAAAATTAATCCCGAAACAAAACAAATGTTTATAACACTTAAATTTCTCAATAACCCAATTATTTATTTTTCCCATGCCATATATTTTATTCAGTCGATATTTATTATGCCGTATCCGCAATCAAATTTACAAATGAGTTTAGAGAAAGCACGTTGTGTAATTGAATTCCATGTTCTTCATAAATCTAACAGGCAAATCTATTCTGTAATTTATAGGATAATACAAAGATGTTTTTATGTGCAGCAAACAAACTTTATCAGAAAAGTGCAAACTAATTTGTGAACTTCACTACAGTCAATATTTAAATTCTACCAAAACTGTATTAATTACATTCACTGTAAATCAAATAAACATTGTGTTCAGATGTTTGTCACTCGAGTGCATTGTCATTAAAAACTCTAACATAAAAGGTAATATTCTAGGGTGACATTTCGAGAACTATTAGTATTAGTTAGCACAAGTTTTAATACGAACTTTTTTCAATGCAACAGTATAGTCAGAATTAGCAGGGCCTTATAATTTGACACCATCTCAGCTTTTGTTCTATTTAAATTGAATTGGAACTTTATGTTAAAATGCTGAATGTGTCATACACTGTGTTTAATACTTAAACGGGTATCTCTTCTAGAACTACTGAAATTACTGAAGCTGATTTAAGTTTTACCTCTAGGTACAAGTATGTTTATATATTTAGAACAATGGGACGGACGGATAAACGTGAAATTTTGACTGTCTTTAGAAAAGTATAGCTAGGTAGGTAGGGAAGCATAATTTGGGTCATTTTCACCGGAACCTTTTCGGCATTTTTCCGAAAACTACACAACGACGTAGTTCGCCCTAGGGAACCATCCAAGTACCGTCATTTGACCGTTAACTCTGCGAAGTTAAAAATTAGACAAGTTGAAAATTATTCTTTTTCTATCATGTCTACAGCACATAAGCTATTTTTATATAATTTAATAAAAAGTCTCAGAAGAAATTGACTTGTGGATCTGTAGTCAGAAATTGCGTCACAAGCAAATCTACGATATCAATATGCATTTTTAATACTGTATTCCACAATCAAATTAATACGGGAGCTGTGACCTGTAAGGCTTCTGCAGTCTTTTTGTTGTTTCTCTTTTGTTCGTTCGTCTTCAAAAGAATCTACGCTGTATAATTACAGAGAAAACCAATCTAAGAAAGCACCATGTCAACATTGAAATTGTGATGTAACTTTATTATTCTCCTCTGTTGTAAGTCCAAGTCCTCAAATAAATATTAGGAAATATATTCTTTTCTGCAGTGAAATATTTGCATAATTACGGATAATTTTATTCCGTTGACGATTTTCCAAGTAATTCCTGAAACTTTAATTCAATTTCAAAGACGGAGCTGACAATAATGACATCTTCAAACGAAAGAAGTTTTCCAAGATGAGGAAATTATGGTGAGTGAATTATTCGTGTTTATATTGTATTTTGCATGCGTAAGAAACGACCTTTAGTTCGATTTTCAAAACAATCTTTTTACTGTTGACATTCTAATAAAAAGTGTATATGCTCTGATTAAAAACAAAAAAAAAATTGAAAAAATAACTTTTTTTCTGAAAATACAACACGGATATAAGGGTTAAATGTGTTTTACGACACAAATAATTCGAAATCAAAATGCATTTCTGTGACTTTCCACAGAAAACACACTATTAACGAATCGTGTAAATTTTTGTTTTTATTAAATCTGATTGAATTACTTAGATTAAATGTTTAGTATTTTCTGTATCGTTGTATTTACATGGAACCAACTTATCACTAATATTGAGTTACAAATATTGTGTGATAGTAATTTTGTTTATTTTATATGTTTTTCTCTTGCTTGTGTCGTATTTAGCTAAATTGAGGCTAGGTTCGGAAGGCATTGAAAACTGGAAACCATATTTGTCACACGTTGTTCAGCACGAAAATTTAAATTAACTTTTGTTGCTTGAATCCTCAGTATATCTTAGATAACGTATCAGAAATAGCGATGGAAGCTAAAATATACTGTTATCAATATATATAGAGTAGATAAGTCTAACACATAGATCACAATATATTTAATCTCTATAATACTTACCTGGAAAAATCACTCAGTATGTTATGCAGCGAGATTCAAGCATCCTTACCCCCACCGCCTAAAAACACACACATTCGCACTCCTTAACGCTCAGAGAGCTTGAACCACAGGGAATAAGATTTGGCGGCTGCATTCCAGTTTGCTGAAATTCCCTGTTATCCAAACAATTTAGAACAATGTATACGTCTATACAACCTATACATAACGTCTATACATGAATGTTTATCGATAATTATAGGTGTTTAGAAAACATTTACATAAACAATTTAAATTACAGAACTTTACCGATGGTTATCGACGATTAGAAAAATTACCATATCAATTACCTATACTTTTACTCATCTTTCTCAATTATAAATTTTCATGTTGGGTAGTTATTTGTTTTAAATAGCTAAGATAAGCTGATAATTTGAATGTTTACGGATAATTTTTTAAGTTTATTGTAAATTAATTGAACAGATTTAGCCATTCAAGTATACACTAAGATTGTTTTAAATTGGTCGGATTAAATGGAAACGGCAAACTTGGCTCGGCGGGAAAGTAGGAATCTTCAAACTGGTACTAAATCTTTTTTGCATCGACAATGGTTGGACGTCAATTAGATATTTATAAATCCAACAAAAACATATAGGAATGTCCTTTTTGGACATGACTTAATTAGCAGCCAAGCTATATTTCAATACAATCCACAGTGCTTCACGGCGTCAGTGTTACTACATGTACAGTGTTACGGCTCTCATGCGAAGGCAATTAGTATATTAAAAAACAATTCAAAAAATAAAACAAAAATTACCCAATTTTAATTACATGTTATATCTGCCAATAAGTATGGCAAATTACCACAAGGCAAACATGTACAATGATAGAAATATATACATTCGATAAATCAAAGATTAACAATGGTTCTGTCAAGAATGTCATTCTGTCAATTTCAACACGCCACCGTCATCCGGGGAACCGGAAAAAGGCAGTTACAAGATTTTACAAACAAACATACTTTTTGATAATAATAAATTTTGGGTCAATCGGGCAATACCAATAACCTTTCTGGATATTTAAGTTCAGTCTCAACAGACTAAATATTTATTCAAGTTTATTAAATGATAGCCACTTTCAGAAAAATTTTCAGCAATACAAGTTTTTATTTGGAGAAGACGCTGAGTACCAAATGAAAACCCTCCCGCATGCAATCAATGTCAATTAGAATTGAAGTCGAGCACACCCTGCACGAAGTCAGAACACGCCACCACGATGAAAGTGTTGATGTAATCAAAAGTAGATGACGAACTATAAGTTACTGAATAACCCTACACGTTATATTTCAGTGCCAAGACTTTTTTGAGAAGCATTAAAAAGAGGTATAACTATTATAAGGAAGAATGTGGAATGATTACTTAAAAATTCCGTGAATCTGAAACAAAATTTGTCCATTGAACAATACTTTTAGCAATGAAAATATTTACTGAAAAAAAATTATTTCAGTATTACTTAAATGTAAAATTTAAATGCAATGTTTTCCGATTGTCTACCGGTCTTTTATAAATATTCCTTAAAAATGGAGAATTTATAACAAAAAAGATATTATTGTGATCGATATTCCATTGCATAAACTTACCAGAAATCTGTACGACTTAGACAGGTGCATTGCATGCAAACTTACGAGACATGGCGAAAACCGACATTGCTTCATTATTTTAGACTATCGATCTTACACGGATGTTATATAAAAAACATTATTAATGGACCATTGAAATATGATATTGCACAAGAACTCGGCAAGGCAAAATGTCATAATATTCAGCACCCACGAAATATAACAAATAATTTTCTATTTCAACGTGTGCTTTAACAAGTCTATATGAGATAGCTGGTAAAAGTATAATATTTTTTTTACATTCTCTGCTTTATATTAAAATTCGCTTAATGTTATCACTTTTCAAAGCCATACAAGGTATTTTTCTAGTGAACGTCATGTTGAATAAAAAGTAATTGCTATTGTTTATAAATATAATTTTAAATGTTAGAGAAGAAAAACTATAGGTGTTTAAAATACGCAGAAAATTTAATTTGCACGATTAAAAATTGACCACAGCTGCCCAGTACGTCCTCGGGTGGCGGATAGTTGAGGCGCTCTATTAGTTGGTTGTCAGGTTATTAAACGGGAAGCCTGACTGCAGACTAGGTGTGTTTGAAGAGTGCAACGCGTCTTGCACAACAAAAAACCATTTGTAGATTTCGAAAAAAGAGTAGGCTTGTTGTAGCCGCTACAAAAAGACAACATCTCCGTCCCTAGTCAAAAATCAATACTTTTCCCAGTGGCTGTCAAAATATTGTTTCGTTGGTCCTTTTTCTTTCTGCGGGGCCTCGGTGGCCTAGTGGATAATGTAGTTCGTCTTCTATTGATCACGTGGTCTGTCAACACCGAGGTTGCGGGTTACTAAGTTTATTTATTTATTTATTTATTTATTTATTTATTTATTTATTTATTTATTTATGTATTTGAGATAAAATAGTCAATGTGCCAAGTTTACGTTGCCAGTCATTTAAAAGATTTTCCGCCTGTCACCGCTAGTTGCCGTGATTTGGATGACTCATTGCTGATAGCGATGCTAAAAACTATTCAATTTAATTCAGTCCAATAAAGTAACACAATTTTTGACATTTTAAAAAATAGCAGTCTCTGTTTTGTTATCTTTCAATTAATTTATTCAGTCAAGATTTTTTTCGTCTATAAGTCTCTTATTTATAACATTCATTAACATATCATCGTCATCCTAATCTATCTGCACAGTTAGCAATAATGTTTTCGCATGCGTTCATTTCTCTCGAACATTCTATTAAGATCTAATAAGTGGAATATTTAATGACTGTTCTATGAAAACCACGTTTAGAATATTTCAGCACATCAGAATAATTCGTATTATGCATAGTTCATCTGAACCTACAACCACATGCGGACTAGTGGAATAAAGAGACTGTCTGTAGTTAGTCAGACATAAACGTTGTCATGACAGACAGCCGTGCTATATTAATCTGTATGATATATACGACTTACTGCTGTGTACCAACCCGACCGGGGACCGAACAAAAAAATTTCCACACGCCTTGCGGATAAGCTACTAAAATCCCAACGAAAGCGGTATATAATTTTGATATAGAATAAACAGCACAGAACAATTTGATAAATATATTTACATCTATTTCAGCAAATTTTCAGTATTATATAACATCCTATTTTAGAGAGACATGAAACCATTGCACCCAGTGAAATCCCCCGTTTTATGCGCGGGTTTGTCTTAAAGGCTTAAACACAACTCTAGACTTCACACACTGCTATTGATACAAGATGACTATAAATATAAATGAATGTAATAACAAAACACCTAGCGCGGAAACCGCCCAAAATCCGTAACCAAAGATCAAAAATATAGTTACTATAGCAACGGTCTTGACTTGGTTCAGACATTTCAAAAGAGGGAAGCCTTTTGTCAACATATCTAAACGCTAATATTGATAAAAACCACAACTTTTGCTTTTGAAGCTTGAAATGAAATACTTTATAATATAAAACTACATATGGAAACTGAAAAATAAATTTAAAAAACCCAACAAACTCCAATAAAAGTCAAGAGTAAAGGTAATTGTCCCGGGAAGGTAAGCGTTTCTGGTTTCTTTCACGACAGCTGTCGTTATTATCACAGCTATGTGAGCCGAGGACTTTGTCTATTGAAAAGAGTTGCCATGTACAGCTGATAAGTCAACATAAATCGATGAATTCTGTCGACAGCATGTATAATACTTAAGGGCATTTCACATACGACATTCTTAGAATATTGTGTATAGAAAAGATTATTAAAATATTTGTGTTTCCGTTTTCTACCATACTTATATACTTATAAAATTTGATGTGAAATCATTATCTCCAAGAGTTGGTAGATTCTGTCGATTCACTGACAAATATTTTGTCGAAAATTATTTCTTTTTACACTTCGAAATAAAGTTATTAAAACATCACATAAAATTTAAGTTGAAACACGTCATAAACATTATCATACGAATTGATCACATATGAAATATGTTGCATATACATAAATGAAGAGAAAAATTGAAGTTCGTATAATAAACTATTAAGTATTTGTTTGACAATTAAAGTGCTTTATTATCGCACACCTTTTAGTTTTTCTCTCAAACGTTCGTTAAACATACTATATGTACATTGAGAAAAATATTTATAAAAAGTCCTACCTTTTCCTTACGATTGGAAACAGAATCACAAACGCTGTGCTATTATCAATAACGTATGGACTCCTTGTAGTGGTTTCTTTGAAAATAAATATAAAACTACACTATTGGTTTCACATTTCCAATAATCGAGAAATTACTGACTGCCGACAATAAGTACGCCCTCAGAGTTTTGATTGGCAAGTTGAATTTGAAGTGAAAGATGAAAAATTAAACGTAGCAACATTTTGTATTCATACGATACAGCGCTATAAAATCAAAATCCACAATATAAATGTTTTAAAATCGTTCTGGGAACTGGAATAAAAACAAAATATCGATTTTATCTGGTATTTTATGATCCGATAAATTCTAAATGCTTTGATCCTTATGTTGCCTAGTGTATAAAGTATAAAAGAATCTATACGAACAGTTTTTGTCTAGAGCGACGATTTATTTTACATATAAATGTATAATTTTCAGAAATGCTTTTATAAAAATGTTTTTTTAGTAGAAACAATTAAATAGACGAGTTTGACTATCAATTATTTCCTGTAAAAAAACTGAGAAATTATAATTTGTCGATCTTTCGGTTTCTTTGTTAATGTTCAGTGTGAACATTCAACTACTGACACGGGTAACTTTAAAATTCCATGAGATCAGCGTACATGTAAGTGTCTTACACTTCGTTTGTCCCTATTGTCCTTACCAAATAACAGCTCATTACTGTTTGTTAAAAACTTGTTTTCATCAAGTTCATCCATTTGTTTTATCGCTTTTTATAATACAGCCAAGATTTCGTAATCCAGCTTTGTAACTAAAGTACCACGAATTTGACCGCAGATCCTATACAGATATTTGGATATTGTGACAGATAGTTGTCACTAAACTATGCAGGATGCTTATATTGGAGGGCCTCAGTGGTCAAGTGGTTAAGGTTGTTAGACATCTACTATTGATCACATGATCTGTCAACACTGAGGTTGTGGGCTCGAGTCTCACTGCGAGCAGGAAGTACTCGACTTCAATCTTAATTGACAATGATTGCCAGTTTTCCTACTGGAGGTCGGGTTTTTTCCGGAACTCTAGCTTCTTCTCCATTAACAACAGGAAGCCTTAATGTAACTGAAAAATTTATTTATTAACACCATACAAACAACCAAACAACCAACCAAGATTCTAGAATTATCTGCGCAAGGCAAGACATGCGATTTTATTTTATCAGGACTCGTTAGTAGCGACAAATATTAGAAAGACGAAATAAGCATGGTCAAGAACTCGTATCACTAAAATTCAACAGAGATATGCTGAATCTGGTAAGGACCATCTACAGTATTTGAACAGAAAACCCCTAGATTTATAACATATTCACCACTTGTTTACTGCTATCAAGCTAAGGAGTGTTCAGGTCTCTTCTGTTTAGGACAGCAAACATCTTTCATGGTGTAAAGGGGTGGTCTGGTTAAATGCCCTTTCCCTGTTGTTGATCAATGTATAAACAATAATAACTGCTGTCAATAACTGTCATAAGATAAATTGACATTTATCTATTAGACTTAGCTTTACAATATCTTTTACTTGTAAGTTCTCTCCAATTTAAGTATTATTATTAACAACGGCCAACTCATTTAATGGATGCAATGAAAAATTAAAATATCGGCCGATATTTTTCATATACAAAAGATATTTATTTTAACAAACGAATATTTGTTCTGATTTAATGTTAATCGAAAACAAGACTGGAAAACGTTTTTAAGTCTCTTTTATTAAAGAACATTTGTAAATAAATGGTTAAACGACACCTATTTAATCTGGAGGCCGCCAGGTGTGTGTAAATTATAGATGAATAGCAGAGTAACTGAAAGCGCAAATGTACTCATCAAAAGCTGAAATTAACATAACATATGGGGTTTAATGTACAAAAAACAAAATATTTGAAACATAAGAAAAAACAAGCAAGATAAGTGTAAAGCACTTTAATTAATCTAATAATAACATTAAATATATTACATAAATTAATGAGAATAATTGATAACTTTCTCTACACGTTAAAAATCCGAAGCAACAGGCTCGCACAGTAAGGGTAATTTACATACAACTAAGTACTATTAATCATCTTTCAAATTTATGTCAACCAAATATTTTGGCTGATTTGTCTACAGCGTGCCCAAGATATTATGACAACGAATTGATACATTGTTCCAGTCCCGTAGACTAACATAGAATCGATGGTTGGTTGTAATAAAAGCTGTTAGTTGTGCACATGTTTACTAGATATTACAATAATGAATCGAACATCCACATAAGTGAAACATGTCATGACCGACATCCAAAACCATCAATAGGCGTCTTACCCACCTTATATCCTAAAGTTTCATTGAAATAGAACGCAAATTTTTTTAGTTACTTTTTTTTGTCGACAGTTATCTTGACTTTTGACAGAATTCCTCCGGCATCAAAAGACCTCTTACTCACCTGATATGTAACAATATCTCAGTTTAATTGAAATCGGACGCAAGCCTTTTGAAATATCTTCCCAAAAAGCAAATGGACGGTCGAACGAACACGAGGACCACTAAATAACAAGGGTATACGTAATAGGCTTCATACAATACAGACACACTGATATTAATAATAACTTTCTGGCTAAGGTCTATTAATAAAAAATGAAAAAAAAAGATTTAAAAATAAAATAATGATAGTTCAAAAATACAAACTCCAGACTCCAGATAATTTGAATTTATATTTCTTATTTATATGAAACTTAAAGCAAGCTTATCAACAACAAATCGGAGAAACTATATCATTTATAAACCCATGATTTTCTATCAAGGATACTTGCCACGGTCTTCGATACCAGTTGAAACCGTTTTGCTTAGAACAACCAACAGATAAAAATCGGAATATCTTTACACTACCATCTCCTGAAACAAACTTGTCTTACTCTTTTACCCGAAAAAAAATGTAAACGATTATTCTTATGCAATAATAATGGAAAAGGGAGGTTTAGCATTCCGTGAAACCTGGTTTCACCCACATTTCTTTTTAAATGCATGCATCAAGATATGATCATTCATGTAGTTGCTGCATTTTTGGTTGTTGATTCTCGAGTTTTGCCAGTTTCTTGGGCTATGATTTTTTAATTGTCTTTTTGACAGGTTCTTTGGTGTTTTGTACCTTCATCTAATGCAACATCAAGTTGATTGAAATTCAAGTTTCAAACATTTTATAATACATGTATTTGTCTTAAGGTAACGATTCCAGACATAATTAGATCCCCAGTTTGTAAGGCAGGATTTATTAATCAACCGCGGCGACTACACACCGATGCAAAACGGTCATCAGTTAATTAAACATGACAATAACCAAGTTAAACGATAGTCGTTGAATAGTTTATGTATCCCCTTACATACTTCATTCTATTATACAGTTTATTGGTTTTAGATAATCACAAACCTACTCGGTAGTTTTAATTGTTGTAATAAGACTGCTTTAAACATTAACAGATTCTGAGGAGTCACTTTATAAAACCTGACTCTCTGTGAAATTGTAATTATTAAGTAATCGATTTAGACAAGGAATGTATAATCTATGTCATGTGCTGGGTACATTTTATACTTTGGTAAATGTATGTCTATTGTAATATTAGTGTAACGATCAACTTGAAATTTAATACAATATATTACCATACCTGAAATTAAAATGTAACCCTATACAATCCGATTTTTTGATACTAGTATATCGATAAATAAAGTTGTTTACCTTTATACAGCAATATAAACTAAATTGGCAGTTTAAGTTTTATCATATCTAACGGTTTTTTATGAGTATTATTTTTCACCCACAATTTAACTTTTAATAAGCTTAATAAATGATTCACGTCTGAAGTACAATAAATAAAACATTAGTATCTAAGAAAAAAGAATCGAAGATACCTATTATTCATTAACTGTGTTAAGAACAGAAATAATAGATACCCATTATTCATTAACAGTGTCAAGGACAGACAAAATAGATTACCAGTATTCATTAACTGTGTCAAGAACTAACAAAATAGATACCCAGTATTCATTAAGTGTGTCAATGACAGACAAAAAACGGGATAACAAAACAGGCACTCAACATAAAAAACATTGAATATCACTAACCGTATTAAAAGCCAGGTGCTCCGAAAGGGTAAGCAAGACTTGCTGAACGCGCGGCACCAGTCGTACTCAAGTTTAACATCTGTAATTATTCATCCGGAGGTAGTCATACTCCAGAGCAGTGGTTTGGACAAGGGAACAAACCAATGACCATTTATGAATTAAACAGATAAAAAATAAAAAAAATGATACAGCACAATATATATTTACATTATTTATTAAAAATATCAATGATCTTTTTGGTAGAAAGTAATAGACTGGCGAAGTTTTCGGTAAGTTTTTGTAAAAGCGGCATACTGGATATGGTCAGAAAATTTAGCTTTTGTAACCTGTCAACTAGCGGAACAGTCGAAATGAGCAAGATATTTCAGCGGCAGAAAGTGATGTACTCTCTCGACATGCGCCACTGGGTACAGGCTTAAATTATTTATTTTAATTTCCTAATTCAACTCTTTTAATAAATGTGGTCATGTCTACAGTAATAAATATACATCAGGAATTGTCATAGTAAGACCAGTAGGCATTTTAATATAAATGCCCGCTAGTATTCAACTGTTATTACTAATTATTTGTAAACATGTTATATGTCATGTTTTTGTAACGTCTTAGATTATATTCTTGATTTTAACTCAAAATATGATTTAGGTTTTGTGTAAAGATGAGTTATATACATAATTCAACAGTTATTACAGAAAATGTCGAGGTAAATCTGTAAAATTATTTAAGTAAAATATTGGTTTCTTATTAAATAAGTTATTGTATTTCATTGGGATGATAATTATTGACTTGTAACATTGCTTAGTAATGACATGAACTGCGGCTTTGGTTTATCAATGCTTTCCTTAATATTTACATATTACGACAATTCTCTCTTCATAAGCAAGTATTACGTACTTATCAAAGGTTCCGACAGATTGATTAAATGTTTGCATAATCAGAATTTCAGCTATTCAGGACAAGCGAACCAAAACGTGAAATTAGACAAAAGAGAACATTTTGAATAGGTAGGTATAAAGACTGCAATACAAATACTCTTGTAACATTTTTATTTGTTGAAAACTAATATTGGTGCTGATAACCTAAGCCGAATGTTTGATGATAAAAGCTCTCTTATATCTGAATTGTGCGGTATATATTTTGGTTTGAGTTCCAGTAATTACAAGACACGCTTGTCAGGCGTAGAAAATTGTATAAATTTGGTATGTTTGGCGACAATTTTATACAGAACTGAATAATAAGACCGATAACAATTGATACATCTGCTTCATATTGGCAATCGTTAGAACAAACGAACACTAACCTTAATCCTGCGCCTACTGAAAAATAACGAACAATTGCCAGATCGGATTTTCAAGTCGTAAGAAATTAGTCGATATCATCAGCTTGTATTTGTAAAGACAAACGTGCATTATTCCATAGTATCTTGTTTGCAGATTTTAATTAGCTTATGCGTTTCTGAGATAAAGTTTTAGCCGTTGCTTAAAGCATTTTACGCAATATTTCAAGAAGTTGGCAACGAATAAATCAAACTGCCGGAAGAAACGCCCCTTTAGTCTGACTTAAGATAGACATGATGCTGTCTGTGTCAACATTTGATTGCCAAGTAGCTATAATATAATTACTGTACCCTTTAGATGTTATTAGAAGCACAATTGGGAATTTAAATTTACAGAACGTGTGGCAATTCGTTTTTTATATTTAACACCAGAGTGAATACGTTACTATTGAGATATCTTACAATTTAAATGAGACAACTTATTTGATTTATACTATACAAGTCTAATTTGGCTAAGCATTTTACTTAAATTTGCATTATCCAATCACCTGATTCATCTTCAAACTTTAAATAAATTTACATCACACAAGTTTTCACTACACACTGAGGATAAAGACTACTTAACAAACGATTGTTTTATATACTTTTTTCCAGTTGGACATAAAAATATATACAACTGTAACAAGCTAGATAAATGTAACGGAAAGGTACCATCGTAACACATTAATAATTGATTAAGAATTGTCGTTTTTATCTAGTTTTACGACTTAACGACAAAAATAAAAAAAGTTGTTTTTCTTTCATTTACGGACTATTGTTTTACGTAAATACAAGGCCGTGTTAATTTATGAACATGATAATAACTATTTGGACTATTGATAGTTGCACTGACCATTTATCAGAATATCTAGACCTCCTAAAGATCTGTTAGAGAAACTTCAGCATAGGTAACTCCATTCAGGCAATAGTGTTAGAAAGTTTGTTGACTTTTCAACCCTTTATATAACCGTTCCCCATAATAAGCTAAAATATTTAAAGAATTGTTGGTAACTTTGCTTCACTTACAAGAATGACAAACTTAGATAAAAAATATCTAGTTTTAGGTCGTGCTAAATCATGTTACGTAAAGGACCACTCTGATTTTAATAACAAATTCTCTGTTAATGAAATCAACATATTTGTCATGTTATGTGGACGTCTGATTTCAACAGACCGTCGGTATTCCAATGAGTACCAACTGGTTCCTCTATACGTAAGAGACTTATTTTATACAAGAACCTTTGAAAAAACGAGAATAAAAAGTACAATAGTTGTGCTTTTCAGTTTCTTATTGTGAATTTGTATATGTTATACCCTCTGTATGGATATGAGTGTCTGCGCCTAGGAGCTTTCCAGATGATAACTTGAAAACGCATCAAAATAACTTATTTAAACTGCCCACAGCTATAAAATACTATACAACGAAGAACAAGCAAAATTTACAGCACAATCCAATATAGTTTTCAACCTGGGCCAATTCAAGATTTTTTGGGCAACAATTGGTGGTTTCCAGATGATAACTTGAAAACGTGTCAACAGAGTTTGTTTACATTATGCACAGCTATTAAGTACTATTCAATGATGATCAGGATAAATTTTCAACACAATCCCATTCGCAGTTTTGGAGTTGTGCCAATTTGAAATAAATTTGTATAGGTTCAGGGTCAAGGTAAAAAATGTCTTTTGAGATGGACTGTTATCTTGGTCAGTTGTTCCTGAAGGCTGATTATTTATAACTTAGTAGAATATGTTCATTAAATATTAATAATATTAAATATTAAAAACAATGCAACGTGGCTGGGTATCATTTAATGGTCCATTAAATGCCCTATTTTTCATTGTTGTGTGGCAACATGCCAACAGCATCTGCATATGGAGCATACATATATCATTTTATCAGGTACTCAAGAGCCTGCATTTCCTTTCATGATTTCTTTTATCGAGTGTGTCTGGTAACAGAAAAGCTACTTAACCATGCGTTCACAGTGTCAAGTAAACAATTTACCGATCGTCATCATGACTGGTTTACTCTTACAGAATATCTGTGTCAAGAATGACCATTAATTTGTTTCGAACCACTTAACCTCTTTCTTACAAGTCTCCTGGATTATAACAACCCCAAATATGACTTTATACCTTATTTTACCTGTATGATACGACGGGTTTCACGCGTGGGGCAGGAGTTACCTACCCTTTCGACGCAAATAGACGCACTCCCGTTTTTAGTGGAGAGCGTGTCACTCAGTTTTTGTGTTGTGTGGCTATTTGTTATTGTCTCCTGTTTTGTTAAACCATGGCATTGTATGTCCTTGACCTATCTTTTTGGATACCTTTCGGTGAGTTTGATTCTTTTTTTGTATCTATTGACTGAGAAAATTGTTTTCGTTGGAATTGAATCGTGTAATATTTATGTAGAGATGGGAACATCTGCAAATTAAATATAAACATTGTGGAAGTTAATTTGCCATTAGATGTATTTGCTATCATTCATATATTTTATTTATTCATGCACATTACGATAGCATCGGATATACAAATATATGTTTACGACATTTACTAGTATTGATACAATAATTGTGTGATTTATTCCATCAAGTGTCTTTCATATTTTGATTTACATAACGTGTGTGAATACTAGCAATTACATAGTTGACTACGCAGTTGCTAACAGAGAAATTAAAAACTAAACTTAATTTCTTATAAAATTTACCCGTCAGACAACCAAATTTCTAATCCCTTTCCATGGAATGATTACTTCCCTTCTCTACAAAAGGAAGTAAGCATTTGTGTAGCAGCCATTACGTTACATTCCAGAATTTGCTTCGTCGTTAATATGTATTTATATTAGGTTGTGCTTTACCTGAGAAAATAACCTGTCTAGAAAAATCAATGCTGGAATGTATATTCTTAAATATATTAATTCTTGATAGATCAAACCAAAATGCATCAAAAGTTGTCATATGGACAGAAAAGACATATACCAACAGTAACAGTCGTACATGGTAATTACCTCTACTATATCATTAACGTCTGGGGTAAAAATGTTTTATTACTTGATTCTCCGATAATAAACCGCAAAATCGAATCTTTTAAAAGTACTTAAGTGCATGGTACAAAACAATACATCGTTATTTGACATGCATTTGATGAAGAAACAGGTAGCCTAATATTTCACACATTTTAGAAATGCAATTTATGTACTCGTAAATTCACATTTTCTGCATGTACAAGAAATGTGCAAGTATTGTGGAATTTTACATTTCATATGTTCGAATACCACGACAAGTGATATTTGAAGAGATAATTGAACACACTGTGTATAAGTCGAGTTTGGATGTTTTGCAACACAAACTTTAACCCATTACTTCCTTACTCCAGAAACCTAGAAATAACATTAACCGCCAAGTTTAAGACAAAAAATATATGTCTGTGCTTAATTGTTAAAAGTTTCTAAAATATTATTTGAAGCCAAGTAATCCCAACTAACTGAAAGAATATGCTAGTAGAAACTGTCATTTATCAATTATTTTAATTGTGTTATAACGTGATAAAAGCTTTCTAGCATTAAGCATCAAATGTTTTACTCAAGCTGAGAAAGACATAAATGCACTTAGTATTTAACAGATGATTAAAATCTATCTAAATTCTGATCACTATATGTTTTTGTTATACATCAAATGCTTTATTTTTAAAAAGAAAAAAAACTTGTTACATGTATTGCATGTCAATAATACCTGTTCTCTTAGAATTCGTTTGTTGGAAGAATGGAATGCAATGTAAGGTACAATGTAACCAGCATTAAAAAGTGGTCCGAGGAGAATAAAAAGCCATAATTATGACACGGGGTATTAAATCTGGTTTGTAATCAAGTTAACAATAGCTAATCATTTTAAATTGTACATATACTTTTAAAGATATTTCATAAATTATTTTTTATATACATGTACATTTTAAATGATAAGCTGTTAGTAACTCGACTTTTTAAAGTTTAAACCATCATTCCTTGAGTGTTTTGACTTTGCAAAATAGTTATAGTTATTCGTTTTATATGTTCTTGTTGATTATTTGGTAAGTATTTCGTGATATACACTTTATTTGTAGGTTTTAAATAATTCTATAACAGCAGACATATATATACAAGATTATACCCATTTGTGATACGTGTATCGATAATAGTGACTGAAATACGAAGTGGATGCTAATTTTTATATTTATTTAAATGTAATGTACAGGTAATAATTTTTTAGACAGGATTTTACAGATGTCATGCACTTTACCTTAATAATAAGGGAGTTTTAAGATTGTTAATACAATTATATTATATTATTATATTATAATAATTACGCAGTAAAAAGTATTATGGTATATACTGATATTCTATTTAACAAAAATTTGATTTAGAAATTATTTAATTAAAACACCACTTTTGTAATCAAATTTCAATAATCATAAACATACATCCTAGTTTTAGCTATTGTTTCAAGTTGCGGACATTATTCTAACTTGTTAAACAACTTTTCTTATGTAAATTGACTGGATTGTAAAAGAATTATGTCAACTATATTCTACGTTCCTATATTACTTTGTCTGGAAAATCTAAAGACAGCGACCGACATTGTTTTTCACAGAAAGAAAGACGAATTTTCAATCTTCGATTTTTTTTTAATTCAAAGGAAGAGAATTATATCCGTCGACTCTTTCCAAACTGTCGCTTTTTAAATTAGGAAAGCATAGTGGCGAGTGAATCAGAGCGCGGTTATTTATGTTGGAATATTTTTTTCTGAAGAATAAAAAGATGCTTGTTATTTCAAAAGACGGAACTTAAGAATCTTCATATAGTTTTATCATTTATAACTCGTTTCAGATAATTTCAATATATCTATATTATTTGATAATTGTTTATCCCAAATTTATCATAATTGTTGGTTTATATTTCTATATTCCTTAACTTGAGGATGTGTCTTGTTTCATCTGTTTTTGCAACCAAATATTTTGGTGTGAAATGTAACAACTGAACTGAAAGTTTCGTTCCGATTTGCGATAATTCGCTTTTATTCTTCAAGATTGAAGAGTGAAATAATTTTGTGTTTACTTATGTTAATTAAAAAATGCACATAAGTTTTGCTCTTATTTGTATCGATTAATGATGTTTGTAATTTAATGGCCAACTTAAAACCAAATTTCACACGGGTCAAATTGACCCTTATTATATATTGTACTAATAAAACAAAGTTCGTTTCAATTTAAAAAAATATTGAATTACTGTTATTCATTGTTATTAATGGGGTACCAATTGTTGTCGTTTTCGTGGTGACGACAAACCACGAAAT